>QFET01003115.1:0-30687 GCA_003316355.1 Tuber calosporum
ACCCTGGTGACTCATACCTGTGAGTCACATGACCTCTATGACTCATAGTGAGTCATAGTGTGAAATCCATCAGCTGACTCCTCTTAGTCAACTGCGCCGCATGCCAACCAATCATAACTCATAAAATAAGTCATGTTCCCTAAAGTGGTCACATGCGCGAAACCCATGACTCATAGTGTGAGTCATGTGCGAAAATCATTACATCATATGACTCACAAATGTGAGTCATGCGCACGATCAACCAATCACAACATAACAATGATTGCACAAGTGTGCATCATGTGAAACCCCATGACTTCTAATGAGACATAGTGCGAAATATAACAACCTTGTCACTCATAACTATGAGTCATGCGAAATCCTGTCTTGCTTAGTCACCAATCGTGACATTAGCTCCTCTCTCCCTTAAGCCTGAGTCCCTTCAGGCTTAACGTCCCATATTCGTCAGGCTTTCTCCAAACCTGCGCAATTCCTTTTTCAATTTCCGAACTTGATGTTCGGCCGACTGGTAGTTCCTCCGGACTTCCTCTAAGGTGGTGTGTGCTGCCCTAATAGTCCGGGCCCGGTCATCAATCATTCTCTAATATGTCCGCATATCAGTTCTTTGTGCCACGATTGTAGCTTCGGCGGTGCCAAGTTGTTCTCGTAGCCCTTGCAACTGTCTTTGTAAGCTCTCTTTGTCGGGGATCGTCTCGATTTAAGTTTTTTCGCCCCCCTCTCCCTTCAACTGTGTCCTTACAGTTGTTTTTCTTTTCCTAATACATGCATCGTTTTCCGTAAGGGGTGCCGCTTCCCCAGTTCATCTTGGGTAAAACCCAGCATCGATTTTGTCGTGTCTGTGAGTACGACAAGTGTCCTTGAAACAGTATTTCCAGGATGTCTCCTTGTGTGGTTGTTGCGGTTTGCGCAACTTGGGTGTCGTGGAAACCAATTGCTTCCTTCCTTATCGCGTAAATGAGTGTTGCAGTAATCATCGTAACAGGCAGTTCACAAAAGAGCGTTGTGTGCTGCCTGCTTTTCCCTTTCTCCCTGAGTAGCGTATGGCGGGCTGGTAGGTGTAGTAGCCCTGAGGCTATCGCCCCAGCCTTCGTCTGGACCCAATGGCGTTGGGTCTTGCCTCGTGGGTTCGATTTTGACTGTAACCCTCTCTGGGTTTTCTTGGGTACTCCTGAGGGAAACGTTTAATGGCGATGCTGGCATTGTTGAAGTTCTCCGCGGGGTACCAAGTTTTGTCGTGTTCTGGTGAGTAGCCAGCCCACTTGGCTCTATATTGTAGGTGTTTACGGTGTATGCGTGAATCAATGATTTCTTCGAGTTCGTACTCGCTTTCTCCTTCTATCTCGATTGGAGGTGGTGGTGATTGCTTTTGTGAGGGAAACTGATTGTCTTGGTATGGTTCGAGGAGTGAGATGTGGAAGGTGTTGTGGACCTTCATCTGTTGGGGTAAGGCCAATTTATAGGCACTTGTGCCCACCTTGGTAAGGATCTTGAATGGTCCGATTTTGTTGTAATCCAGCTTCTTGCATGGTCTTGTGGTCCTTATATTCCTTGGCAGTAACCAGACCATGTCGCCTGACTGGAGATTCGGATCGGGTTTCCTGTGTTGATCGTAGTTTTCTTTTTTGTCGTAATTGTGCACAGACCATTTCCTGACCTAGGATACTGTGCAGCTGACCCATCTCTTCCTTTTCCGTGGTTTCCTTCGGTATCATGTGGCCTATCGCCTCATGTTCCGGATGTTGTCCGTAGTTTGCGTAGAAGGGTATGGTCTTAATAGTTACCTGTCTTCCATTGTTGTATGCAAATTCCGCTAATGGTAGTAGTTCCGCCCAGTTATCTTGCTGATAGTTGACATAGGCCCTTAGGTATTGTTCCAGTATTCCGTTCGTCCTGTCGGTTTGTCCGTCCTTTTGTGGATGGAAGGTGGTGCTCATTCTTCGTTCAATTCCAAGGGATTTTGTAGTCTCTTTCCACAAGTCTGATGTAAATAGTGTTCCTCTATCGGCGATGATATCTTGAGGCAGTCCATGGAGTCGGAATATTTCCCATAGGAATATCTTGACAAATTCTTTGGTGTTCATATCCTTGTTGCAGGGTATGAAATAGCTCATTTTTGTCAAGCGGTCAATGACCACCAGGATGGCGTCATAATCGTCTGATTTCGGCAGGTCCGTGATGAAGTCCATTGCTATCGATTTCCTTGGTTGGTGTGGTGCCTCGTTCGGTTGTAGTAGTCCGTAGGGCGCGTGCCTTATCGCTTTCGTCCTTTGGCATGTATCACAATTCTTGACATATTTCTTTATGTCATCTCGGATCTTTGGCCAATAATATTGTCGGGATATTAGTTTCGTAGTTTTGCTGGTTCCGCCATGCCCAACTGCTGGATTATCGTAATTTTGTCGTATGACTTGGGTTCTGATCTCGGCGTGTTCTGGTACCCAAATCTTTCCTTAATGCCATAGGCATCCTTCCTTCCATTCATATGCCCCTAGAGCCACTCCTTTCATTTCTTTCTCTCCTTTCCTCTGGGCTTCCTGGATTGCTCTTATCTGTCTGTCTTTCGTGCTTGCTTCTCGGATGCCAAAATCTTCAGCGACAAACTTGACTACTTCTATGGCTTCAAAGTAGTGTTCTTTTGGGAGTAGGATCCTTTGTTTTTGTTGGATCCTCTCGTCGTTCTTTTTCGGGACATCATCTGCTCTCCTTGTAAGAGCATCTGGTTTGCCCCCTTCCTTCCCGGGTCGGTATTGTATTTTGATATCGTATTGACTGAGGGTCTCGCTCCATCGGATTTGTCTGTCGTTGAGCTCTTTTGTCGTGGTAAATGGTACCAGGTTCTTATGGTCTGTGAGGACCAGGACCTGGTGTCTGCTTCCTTTTGCATATCTTCTCCATTCTTTCAAGGCTTGGATAATGGCTAAGAGCTCTTTGTCGTGGATATCGTAGTTGCATTCCGTGGGTGTCATTGTTTTTGACCGGTATGCCACTGGCCTCTATTTTCCATCGCTCCCCTTCTGTGATAGAATGCCTGAGCATACATATTTTGAAGCGTCGGTCTCGATCATGATTTCCTTGGTTGGATCGTAGTGTACCAGTAGTGGAGCTGAAGTAAGTCGCCTGCGCAATTCATCGAATGCTTTTTGTTGGTTCTCAGTCCAGTTCCATTTGCAGTCCTTCTTCGTCAGTTGATAGAGTGGTTTAGCTATACGGCTAAACCCTTCTATGAATCGTCGATAGAAGTTGCAGAATCCCATAAAGCACTGTATTCCTTTCTTGCTTTCGTGTGGTTTCCATTCCCATATTACTTTTGTTTTGATAGGATCAACACTGACTCCATCCTTGTCGATGATAAAGCCTAGATATTCGGTTCGTTCCTTGTGAAATTCGCACTTCGATGGCTTCAGTGTCAGCCCTTCTTTCTTCAAGGCTTCCATAATCATCCTAACATGGGTTTGGTGTTGTTCCAGGTTTTCTGAATATATCAGAATGTCATCTAAATAGACGATACAACAGATATCCAGAAACCTGCTGAGAATCCTATTGACCTATCGCTGAAACGCTGCAGGTGCATTTTTGAGTCCGAATGGCATGACCGTATATTCGTATATGCCGTATTTGGTGGTAAAGGTTGTTTTCCATTCATCCCCGTGTTTGATTCTGATGTTGTTGTATGCGTTTCGGATGTCTAGTTTAGTAAAGACCTTGGCTCCTCTGAGCCAATCAAGGGCTTCTCCAATCAGTGGTAAGGGATATCAGTCTCGTTTGGTGACTTCGTTGAGCCCTCGATAGTCCACGCATAGCCTTAGCTTGCCGTCTTTCTTCTCAACAAACAGGATCGGTGATCCCCCGTTTGCATAAGAGTCTCGAATCGAGCCCCAGTTCTTGTTGACCCTGATGTATTCTCTTAGTTCCTCCAGCTCTTTTTCACCCAATGGGTATAGCTTTCTTGCTGGTACTGTTCCTCCTTTCTTGAGGTTGATATCCAAGTCAAACTTTGGTCGGTGGGGTGGTAGCCGAGTTTCTTCCTCTTCCTTGAACATGTCCAGGTACTGGTGGTATTCCATTGGCACAATGTTTCTGGTTTCGTCTTTTTCTTGTCCTTTCTTGGCCTTGATAGCCAATTCGGTGCTGACATTGATCCTTTCGATCCTGGTAGGCTCGTTTGTCTTATAATCCCACTTGAGGATTCCTGTGACTTCGCCTATTCAGTAGAACTTGCCGAATAACGTAGCGGAGATCTCGTTGATCTCAATCTTTTGGCGTTTTGGGTGGTCTGTACTTCCAAACCCTGCTGCGCCTCTCATAGTAGGAGCCACTTGCTCCACTTCTTCACATTGTCCTATGACAATCTTTTCACATATCAACTGTGCGATACGGTCTTCCCGCTCAACTGTGTAACTGTCCTTTCCCAGGTTGACCAGGACCACCTTGACTTCACCTGTGTAGTCAGCGTGGATTACTCCCGCATTGATAGTAAGCTGGTGTTTAACTGCCAATCCGCTGCGTGGAGCCACCCGCCCATAGGTGCCTTCTGGTAGTCCTATAGCTAACCCGGTATTGACGATTCCTTGTTCTTTTGCCGGTATCGTAATTCTCTCGTCTGCATACAGGTCATGTCCTGCAGCCTTGGCTGACCCCTGGGTAGGGAGTGTGCCCGTATTGCTCAATCTTTGGATTTTGATGTTCTGGACATCCTTGGCCTGGATCGGGGAGAACTGTATCTCCAAGTTCTCTTCAAGGGCTTCCGATTCAGGGACTAAGTCCACTGCTGGCGAGCTTTCGAGGCATACTCCGGTACACCACTCGCTATCAGAGGTGATCTTGTTGTTTTCCAAATCTATCTTGGGGTTGTGTTTTCTTAACCATGGCAGACCTAACACTGCCTCATGGTTGGGTAGATCTGCGTATTGGAAGATTGCCACTTCCCTATGGCTGCCGATGTCCATAGGTACTTCCGCTATATGGGTAATTGGTCCCATAGCGCTTGGCTCCCCGTCCGCAAGGTAGATTTCCTGTATTTCTTTCGCTTTCTTTGTTCGTATGCCGTGTTAGTTGCTGAATTCCTTGTCAATAAAGTTTTCTGTAGTGCCCGAGTCAATCATGCCGTTGATGATGACTGTCTTGTCCTTGCCATGTAAACGCATTTTGACCATGGCATGGTCTTTTTCTTGTTCCAATATTTCCGTGTTTGTAAGTGGCATGTAGATGTTACCGATTCCGATGGTTTTGGTTTTGTTGTCCCGCAGCCCATCTCTTACTGGGGACTTTCTTCGTTTCCCGACTCTTCAGGTGTTTCTCTTATCTCCATTTCGTGTAGGTTGATTCGTGGTTTCCAGTGATTATTGTGGTCTTGCTGTTGAACTGCCTAGTATAGTCCTTCTCATCTCCTGCATTTCGGCAATTACTGAATCTGTGCCCAGGTCTGGAGCATTCTAGGCATAGGTTGTTGTCCCTTCTTCTTGTGAATTCTGCTCATGAGAGGTTTAGTCGTGGACGCCTTATGGTAGCATCCAGGTCCATTGGGTCGCCTCGGGTTTCCATATTGTTGCCCGACTTCTAGGTTCCGGTATTGTTCCTGGGCGTTTCTTGTTGTTGGATAAAGGTATTGTTGTTTCCTTGAAGGTGCTTGATCATGTTGATCCGGTTTTCTTTTTCGATTGCTCAGGCTGCAAGGGCATCGACATTTGCCGCCACCATGTGGTCAGCTGCCCATGCGTCCTGGAGCGTTCGGTTAATTCCTTTAAGGAATTGGCGTCTTAGTGTACCATCATCCTCATTCGCCTCTGTAGCAGTGAGGCGAAAGTCATTCCAGTATTCCGTGACTGGTTTGTTGCCTTGCCTCAGGCGGTCGAGTTTTGTCCTTGCTGCATTTTCCGCATCCACATCCCCAAACCGGTCTTTGAGTGCTGTAGTGAAATCTTCATATGTAGCCCAGGTCTCCGGCTTGCGTCCTTCTGCAAATGGGGTTATCCAGCTTGCTGCTGCATCCCTTAACAAGCTCTTGACGTAGGTGATGCGTTCCATATGTCGTGTTTGTTGTGTCGCTTCAAAGTATAATTGGCATTGCACTAAGAAGGTTCGTAGTTTGGTCCTTGTTCCATGGAAGGTAGGGGGTTTCTCGACCTTGATCCAGTTGTTGGTTGTTTCTCGCTGGTTGTTTATCAGAGTCAGGATCTCTTGGAACTGCGCAGTTGTAAATCCTGCTAGTTGGATTCCTGCTCCCCCAGCGGTAGTTGCTGGTCCCGGGGCTGACATCCTTTCTGGTCTTGGGGTTTTAGGTTCCAGAGATCCTGTTGGTGACGCAGGCTCAGGTGTCACCGGACTTGTAGTTCTTTGTGACTGGGTTCTGGATATATTAGTGCTGATTGCTTCTTCAAGTGCCGGGCCAAGTGTTAAGGTATCGATTTCTCCCTCAGTAAGGTCGATGTCGTTGTCCGTAGAGTCTGCCGTTTTGTAGTTAGATGTTGCTTAGGTGACGCAACCAAATGTTATGATCCTATGCTGTAAGCTGATCTTGCAACAGGTAACTACTTCTCTTTGGGTTGGATGAATATGACCGGGCCATTGTTATAGTCCGGTATGGGGCGTGGCGCTAATCTCAGCCACCAGGGTAGGAGTACTATTGCAACGAGTAGTACTAGGCGGATTTCCACTATTACTCTTAGGCCTATGCCTATGTTGTCTTGATAGCTGAACCCTATGGTTCCTATCGCACAACGCCAATAGGGGAATGAAACAGTAAAGAGGTAAAGTAATTGTATAGGAAAGAACTTAGATGGTTGCGTGAAGAGTCCTAACTACAGGTCGCCTAGAGGTCCTTATATAGGCACTCTTCCCTCAACCCTAACCCTGGTGACTCATACCTGTGAGTCACACGACCTCTATGACTCATAGTGAGTCATAGTATGAAATCCATCAGCTGACTCCTCTTAGTCAACAGCACCGCGTGCCAACCAATCATAACTCATAAAATAAGTCATGTTCCCTAAAGTGGTCACATGCGCGAAACCCATGACTCATAGTGTGAGTCATGTGCGAAAATCTTTACATCATATGACTCACAAATGTGAGTCATGCGCACGATCAACCAATCACAACATAACAATAATTGCACAAGTGTGCATCATGTGAAACCCCATGACTTCTAATGAGTCATAGTGCGAAATATAACAACCTTGTGACTCATAACTATGAGTCATGCGAAATCCTGTCTTGCTTAGTCACCAATCGTGACAGATACCTGGCTCGTTAATTATAAAAGATTGTATCATAGCTAGAAAAAGATAACAAAAGTGTAAACATCATGTACAAGGTTGACAACTAACATGCTAACAGATGTAGTATAACAAGATAACTATATTCTGAAAATAGAGAGTTAAAAGCAACACATTAGAGCTAACAAAACAAGTAATAGAATCCAAACAAGTAGTAACAAGTGATCACTAGTACTATACAAATCAGGGGTAATATCAGGAGGATAGTGATACCCAAAGAGATAGAATCAAGATGGAAGGAATAATAAGTGAAATATGGAAATAATTGCACGTTGGAAAGTTTGAACTAAGTAGAAACAAACAACTAATTGGTAGTACTCATCAGGTATAAACCTAAATAAGTAATTACCTATATCAAATTAGTCATAATAGTAGAAATATAATAGGATTCTGTTATACCTTAGTACAATAGATTATTTGGCTATACTGTTCCATACTAGTACCCCTATTAAATGCAGAATATTCATTGTACACTTTGATAGCTATATTCCTATATTTAGAGTATGACATGATTTGTTCAAGTTGAAGGTGTCTTTTATATCCAATATTGAAATTCAATCTGCTCTATCAAGTTTGACTTCCCCCTACCCTATCTATCTAATATAGTATTATATGTTTAAGGTCCTCAAACTTTCATTTGATAGTTATTGTACTAAATATTAATTAGTACAAAGAAGTAGAAGCAAGCCTAAGATCTTGGCATTACTACTTAATAGACAGTAGGATATAAGCATAACTTTTATTTAATTATCTCCAAGTTGGATTGAATTACGGTTGTGCCTTAGTCACCTTACTTCTATATAATTTGAAACATTTTCCAGGTATAATACCAGAACAACTTGCACTTTATATTATCTCTCTCTATTCTAACAACCTCTATATCCATACTTCAAGAAAGAGAGCGATCAAGAAACTTTTGAAAAATCAAAAAAAAAAAAAACAAATACAATAGGAATTCCAAAGCTGAAACAAAAATGTAAGTGATAGAAATTTCCAGACAACCACCTTCCTTTTAATAGAGTAGAAATTGCCTTCCACCTACTCCAAACTCTCAACTATACTGACTTGACTACACGGGAAAATCTAAAGGAAGTTTGAAAACAAAATGTGATAGATATGGGCATTCCCAAAAGAGGTGATTTCCTCTAGCCAAACAAAAATCATCAAAAGCAAGTTGTTGTCGCAGGTGTACTGTGAAAGGAAAGAAAACATGGCAATTGCCAGGAGGCAGCACCAATAACCGCGAGTTGAGGTTAAACAGGAATATCAGGAGGGAGAAAATGATGGTGGCAGGTGTTTATGGAATTCTGGTAGACCTCGCCACATGACGGATAGGCTATTGATATTCGGATATGGTATGGTGAGTGATGCCTCCACGGCCTCAGGTCATACAAGGGATTGCAGAGATTCTCTGGACTGTAGTAGTGCTACCACATGCATCTGGCCAAGCTCAGTAGCCCACCAGAGAGGTGTTCGACCACCAGTATCTGATTTGTAGTGATCAACGTTGTGCTCTCTTAGTAGTATTCTCACCACTCCCTCATGTCCTTTGGCAGCAGCCCATGAGAGTGATGTACGGCCGTTTATATCTGGTTTGTTAGGGTTGATGCCACCAAATGTGAGCAGTATTTTCACTACTCCCACTCGCCCAATCCGGGCAGCCAAAGAGAGCGGTGTGACACCAAAGTAATCCGGTCTGTCCGGGTCGAGGTCACCCCGTCTGAGCAGTATTTTTACCATCTCCTCTTGCCCACGCCAAACAGCACACCAGAGTGCTGTTTGACCGTCGGTATTTGGTCTGTTGGGATCGATGTCGTCTCTTCCAAGTAGAATTTTCACCACTCTCTCATACCCATTCCAAACAGCCCACCAGAACGGAGTGTGCCTGTTATCATCTGGTTTGTCGGGGCTGACACCATCCTGCCGGAGCAGTATTTTCACCACTCTCTCGCATCCAGACCCAGCAGCTAACGAGAGTGGTGTACGGCCGTCGTAAGCTGGTTGATCGGGGTTGATGTCGTCCCGTCTGAGTAGTAATTTAAGCACTCCCTCATGCCCATTCTTAGCAGCCCACGAGAGTGGTGTACGGCCATCAATAGCCGGTAGGTCCGGGTTGATGTTGTCTTGTCCAAGCAGAATCCTCACCACCCCCTCATGGCCATTTCGAGCAGCCCACGTGAGTGGTGGACCACGCATCAAGTCACCTTGGTTAATATCACACCCTTCCACCTCCACTAGACTAACTGCAATCTCGAAAACAAATGTCGAGATTCAAATGGAATACAGGTGAATGCAGTGGTAGTCCTCGGTGTACCGGTGCTTCTCCTGCGTTTGCAAGAGGTTTTCAGCGGCTGTGTGATTCTTGTAGTCGACAGGCAGCTTCAGCGCAAGTAACTCAGAAGAATCTCAAGCTTCTGTTTTGCGCGAACTCCCCAAGAGCTGGAGGAATATTTGAGAAACGGTCTTCGTTGAAGATCAGGAGGATGGCTTTTTGGAAGAGTCTTGACTTTCCGGGAAGTCCAATAACTTGAGCAGGTTTCTGCAACTGTCGAGTGAGCTGTATTGGAGAGCTTGGGATGATGTTGAAGGCGCTAAAAGAAGATGATTCGGTCGTATAGCTGGAGGATAGTTGGCAGGAGAAAAGACGGCAAAGAAAGAAGAAAAGTAAAAATGAATTCTGGCTTCAGTTGTGTTCTTGGGTGGGAGATAAGATCGAGTCCGTTTCGCTTCCTCAGGTTGAGTGTTCCTGATGATTTTGGGGGAATGTTCCAAGAACCACCTCTTTTATATACACTTTTGAGGGGTGAAAATTTTCACAAAACAAAATTAACCCTACATGAAAATACAAATAACCTATATGAAAGGGTACCCAAAACAAAACCTACAGGACAGAAATTTTCCCCCATAGTATGATACCCTTCTAGAGTAAAGTTGATTAACTGAACCTTAAATACCTTCTTTTACAGCAATAAACCCTTCATTTTGACAATAGGATATAATGTAAAGCACTTGGGATATGCGCCAAGGAGTGGATTGCTGCAGTCTATGTTTTGAGGGGGGGTAGAAAGTTACAAATATTTCAAAATATTTTCAAAGCTCAGCGATTCAAATCTCCTCCCCGTTCAACTTTGTCACAATTTTGAGAGGCTTTAAAACCAATACTACTTATTCCATACAGAGGTTGACAATATATAAAATAGAAAATAAAAATTCTTTTATTCTTTTCAAACATAAAACCAATTGCAAAATAAGGGAAGATTATCACCAAAATAACTAAATCTCGAGAGTGATTAAACTTTGGACCCCGAAATCGGTTTTTATGACACCGATAACCCGGTGCTCTCACTAAATTAAGACTGCCATTACAGAAAATAGACTCACCTTGGCACACGCTTTAACTGCTTTGGACTATTCCAGTATTCCTAGGGAGGGGTATTATTGGAATTGAGATATGGCCACCCAATTTGGCATACCGTAAAAATCACCTGAAATTCACAACCTCCCTGTAAATCGTGAGATCAGCTAAAGATAGATTTAGCTTGCTAAGTTGATGAGATCTAATGCAACAAAATGGCTCAGATTATACCATGTCAGGAAAGCACTGATCCTTCTTGAGGACTTTAGACAGAGAATCCAGAGATTAGGAGCTGACAGAGATAAAGGATTTGTCGAGATTTTACGGTACTATATTGGAATGTGACATAATTAGTCAACCCTCTGGGGCCGCTCCGAGTGAGAGATCAGTATTGGGGCTGTCATTCCCCCCATCTGCGTACTCTGTCGCTTTTTCCTATTTCAGCATTGCACTATAGACATCCTCCAACCCCAGCCTTTGGTCGCTACACAAAACCTTTACTAATTGCGGTGGATTGAAGAATTTTGTAAGATTGAATTAATAGGTATGCGTTTCAGAAAAAACTATCAAACTTCCTAGTTGCTACTAATGGGTTGGAATAGGTACTGGAACATGTACATATGTTATACTAACTTGTTATTCTTCCCATGGTTTACTTAGTTTTACTTCTGCCTTGTGCCTGCCCATTTGGGTATCTCTATCATCCTGCTATGTATACTGAATTAGTATTGTATTAATAATCACTTGTTCCTAACTATTTGGATTTCATTACTAGTTGTTTTAGCTTGATCCTATCACTTTTACCCTTTTGTTTTAAACATATACTTACTCTGATGCTATCTATAGTAGCATAATAGTTGTCTACTCTAAACTGATGTAATATATATACATGTTTCAGTCCCTGTATTACCACTCTTACTAGCTTCTTGTTTGTCATATTATTTTTATTTGATTTGATTCTATTTGTTTTTTTATACCCCTATCTGAATCTCTAAATTGCTATCTACTACTTATTATATAATTTGGAGGATTAGCAGGATTATATGCCAGGAGTACCCAGTGAAGGAACTTGTTATATATACTGGCAGTAGTGAATAGGATGTATTGTGGGCAAGCCTCAGGTTTTCTAGGACTCAAGGAGGACTACATGATTGTAGTCGCTATATACTCACCTGTAATGAATGTGGCTATAGGATTCTGTAGTCTAAGCCCCTAGTTGAAAGATATTATGTATTTAAAAGTAGTCTCCAGGATAACAAGATATATTAAACTTCAGACAGATGCATACATAATAAATGCACTTAGATGAACAGTGATCCTAATATTCCGCTTTACTTTTTAAACTATTCTATTATACTCTCTTCCTCTTAGCCTTTTAGCTTGTCTCCTCTATATGCCAAAGTGATAGCAGTCTACTGCTTAGGCTCTATTTCATACACATTCACCTAAGCTAGTATCTGTTACTACTAGATATTTTTAGTTTTATTATATTTTCCTAGCTGCAAACTTAGATACTTAAATAGTTTGTAATTACTTTAAGATTCATACTTACAAGTTTCACAAGACTATCATATTCAATACTTCAAGTTGATTGGTTATACTATTATCATAGTTTTCAACTTCCTCCCTTATATATTTAAGACCAAAGTATGAATAGTTCTCTCACTATCCTTCCAGTATTGACAGAGTATCCTTCACACTCTTGAGATATGACAAGTAGGTTATCCATATTCTAACATTGTTTACCATCAAGTATAATATCTATTAAAAAGATATATAAAAATCCTCATTCAGATATAACGAATCCTACAACTAGTAGTAACTATTATTTATAAGAAATACTAAGGAAAGGATTCTTGTTCTACCACAATAGGCTAATTTGAAAATCATATATCTAATACTTCATCTCCCTCAAATTACTGTCTATCGAATCTTGAGAAGAGTCCCTACATGCTATAATCCCTAAATTCCAATAATATAGATAAGTTTCGATTCTAATAACTCTTTCTCCTGAAATTAATAATTCTGAAACGTAAATGAGCTTATTCAATCAATAATACAGATAGCATAAAAGGTCAACCCTCAATAAAGTATTTGAAACTGCTTTTTCATGCTAGTAACTATCTTCAAAACTGTTCTATATATCCTGCTGCTCAATTGTGAATGAAGTATTTTATATACTATTATGATAGTTTGCATAAGGCAGCAAATCAAATCAACATAATACATCTCCAATCTGCATATTAGTGTAAAGGTCCTATTGTTCTAAAAAAAAACTGTTAGGATATTGATGCAAGAATTAATGATGCAAGTAATAATCTTGGCAAATGATATATCTATTGTTATTCAATCATGCTATTTGCCAAATATTCTTCTTCACCTTTTAGAATATATCTTAATGTTCATTATATAAATTAATTTACTTGATATAAAATATGTAGAAGTAAATTGCCATCAATCCTGAAAAATATCATAGCCAACCTGCAAATCCTATTGTTAAAGAGCTTGATTTAATATGTTACAAACTTTGTCTTGGACTGGGCAGCACTAGGAGAAGAACTTATTGCAATCAGAATAAATAAGTTAAAGGTAGTAAATAGTGCAATTATATCTTATATGTATATCAAATTATTGGTACTTGAACCCTCTTAGAAGTCAGGTAATATATTGACAAAATATGGTTACATTTACAGTTTTTCAACTGTGGGGAGGTAGTACCATTTATTGGCATATAAATTGAAGGAATATAATATGTTATCATATTGCATCAAAAATAGTATAATATACAACTAAAATTCTTGCCCTATCTGCTGTAAATAAAGTATATTAGGTAAAAGCCCTATTTGAAGTATACTGTCTACTTATGAAGCAAATATATAAATACGCTATTTAATTATTCAATGTACTAATCTATATTTGAATCTTGTAAGTAAACTACATTAGCTATATGAGTAGATATATCATAATTTATGCTATGTACTGTTAGAAACAAACGACTCCCAAGAGGATTATATGACTGTTCAGGAGGAACTGCATGAATCAGAACCTCTACAGGCAATTACCCCCCTACGGCCCCGGCGTTTAACCTGGAAGTCGACACTGGCACCTTGTGCAGAGGCTCGTTTACTAAGAAAAACGAGTAATTGGAACCCATCTTGTAACCCAGTATACGTCGTCGCCGTCCGTTTGTCCGGATACTGTCCACAGGGTATATGGGAGGGCCTTTCTGGCTACGTCTGGGATGTGGAACGAAGCGATTCCGTTAAGAACTCGCAGAGTAACACCAAGTTGAAGTCAAGAGAACCCGGGTAGTCCTAGATGGGTATGAATGCGCGATTGAAGTAGGCTACTCCAATACACACCAAGAGTACCCTGACGTCCCCATGATGCCTATAAGGTCAATGAACCTATCGGAACAAGTTGATAAGGAGAGGTGGTAAAGACGAGAAGGTATTGGCCCGATCGTGAACCCTAGTCATCCTGAAAGCCAGCTGCAGAGCCGGATAAGACGGCACGAAGCAGACTCGGACAAAAATCAAGCTGGCCCCTTCGAGTTATAAGAAGTTATTGGCACGTTCCAAAATGGGCGCCCATATCTTAACAGCCGAAAGAAGGTTGACTACTCAGACTAAGTGGGTCCACACCCTCAGAGAAGTCAGGAGCTCTGATCATACCGTCAGCTGTGCAGGGGAAGAGAAAGTTTCAGGGGCAAAGCGGGTTCGCTCTCGAATTAAGAGACGAAGGTTGGGGAGAAAATACATGTTTATATGTAAACCAGTTGTAGTCCGCGAACACTCAGACGTGGGATATAAATATTGAAGTGGCTCCCAAGCTTTAGCCATCTTCAAGCAACGGAGAAGAGATCTTATCAATATCATAAGTTTTTTATACAAATATCTTTATCTACGAGCCTTCCTAGACAATCTCTGTTTAAGAAGAATGATTTGAGCCTAGTCTGATTTGCTTGCCCTTAGAATCGACCACCCTTTACAGTATATTGATATTTCTCCTTGTTAACAAGGCTCACTACATGACATTTGGACATCTCCAAGTCATGCCTCAGGAATCAAACAAGCTCATAGCTGACTCCATCCTCCTCGACGAGCTTCTGCTCGAACCTCGCACCTCAAATTACATCTCCTCTTTTGAATAAATACTTGAAAACTCACTTCCGGAGATTCAATTCCAAATACCTCAGGAACCATCCTAGTTCACTGATCCTCTACTCATCCCTACCCGAAAAGATTTCCAGGAAATCTACGAACATTTTTACGGACCTACCTTCTTGTGGAAACCATTAGTTGACTACGACACCGAAGAAGAAGGAACTTGCAGTTCCTTCAGTATCATCAATTCCTCGTTTGCACCATCTACTTAGGTATTGGTAAGACATCCCAAAGTATATTAAAACAATGTCCTCACGACAATTGACTGTCGATACGGACAAGACAATGTCCGATATCGTAGAAGTTTCGCTGGTAGGAAGCGATCATGCACCTGATTGCTCCAGGTCACCTTTGTCATCCATCATCTTTCACAGCCAAGTGGAGTCAGAAAGTCGGCCCCAGGAACTTGATCAAGCACTCCCCGTCCCCAAGATGCCGGAAATCTATCTATGGAAAGATTAGCAGAACGCATAGACCAGGAAATTAGGTACTTCGACTGCTCCGTACAGGAATCGGTTAACATGCAACTTCTGGCCTACCATGAACTCTCTGGTCAAGCTCAGGATCAGACAAACAAACTCCAGCACCATGCTCAATGGATAACCAATACGGAACAAATCATTGGCGAAGAGTTGAAACAAGTCAATTCGTGACTTGAAATGTTAGCAACAGAAACCGCCGCACCTGAAGATGCAACCACGAAACGGTTGGAAGCAAAGTTGCAGGCGCAGGCAGAACAGGCTACACACCATGAAGCGGTAAGTACACAACTTCAGGCTAACATTAGGGCAACAGGACAAGAGTCGCTGGATTGAGACCGCCAACTAGAATAGGCTTGGCGAGGCAAAAAGCAGAAGTCCTACAAAGACCGGTGGCTGCACAAAAAGAACATGAACAGACCAGGAAGGAGTTACGAGGACTTCACCAGCGCCTTGAACATGAGCGGGCAGAAAGGGTGGCCTATGTGCTCAGACAGAATGCCTTATCTGAACAGCTTAACCGAATGTTGATACAGATGAATGAGATTCTGATGCAACTACAAGTTGCACAAGACACCCCTAGTATGTGGGAAACAGTGACACCACAGCCCGTGGAAAATTCTGGATTGGAAAAACGGCCCACGGCTAACGGAAACGAAGAATTTCGCTTTATCTCTGCCAGGGATAAAGGAAAAAAAGTACACAGTGGAGAAGGAAATGGAAGTGGGGGAAAAAACCCACAGCCGCCTTTACCAGCAAATGCCCCTGACCCTGGAGACAATGACCCCGGCTCGGAAGACGGAGGTGTTCCCTCCAAAAAAGGTGGGGAACCATCCTAGAGACCCTTGCCAGAACGAAAGTTCGAATCCGAGGCAGATGCATGGGTCGACTGACTAGGGCAAGCATTATCATGGACCAACCGCTGGCAAGCGGATACACCATTCAAGTTTGTTAATAAGCCTAGTCAGGAAGTGCGAGTATGATTATTAAATTGCGAGGACTACTTTGGGAGAAACCCATGGCAATGGGAAAACCCGAAGAACGCATCAAGTATGCGTTAGGCAGGATGGAAAGAACCGAGGTAGCATCTTTCTCGATAACTTATTGCAAGAAAATGCCAGGGGACCTCGGATTCCCAAAATATGAGGGTTATGATTTCTGGATCAGTTTCCGGGCTGAAGTTACAGAACGATTCTCAGTACTGCATAAGGCATAAAAAGTCTTAGCCGAGATGGAGAAGGTCTGGTATAGAGGGGATATAGAGAAGTATCTCCTTACCATGGAAAACCATAACATCGAGGCAGAAGTATCCGGTATCGCTTGGAGAACCATAATACAGCGACACCTTCCCCTTGAAGCCATGTGTACACTATTATATGAAAATCATTACTTGGATAGTGAAGGCATCAAGGCAGTTTACAGGGTTACCAAGGCAGAAGGATCGTTGAAGGAACAACAAGGGCTATTCAGAAAAAACGACCAGGGAAAAAGTGACTCCCAGAAAAGAAAACTGGAGGAGGAATCCCAATCCAGCAAGACCACTGCTGGAAATAAAAAACGGAAAACCTCTATGGCAGCTGAAAAGGCTGCCTGCAAAATGAAAAAACAAGTGGAAAAAGGGAAAAAATCCCCCACCGAAGGAAAGGTTGAGCACACAAATTGAGTTGAAGCTCATAAAGGAATCCCTTAGGACAAAATTGAAGAGTGAAAGAAAGCCAATCAATGCACCTGTTGCACGTTGGCTAACCAAACTTGGAAGTTCTGCAGGAAACAGGTTCAGGTATCGGTAATAGGACACAAATGGGGAAATTTCAAACTCCAATATCAACGACCCCTGGTAACAAAGGGGCAAATTGCACCCACAACCAGGGTGAACTAAGTCAACCAGCCCAGGATTTGGGAACTGGATGTGTAACGGAATCCTACTATATTTCTACTATTACTACTGACTTGATATTGGTTATTACTTATTTGGGTTTATACCTGATAAGCGCTACTATTTGGTTGTCCATTCCTACTTGGTTATGACTTCCTAACTGGTTATTCTTTCCTTGTTTTGCTTATCACTACCCCTCCTTGCTTCTACCCACTTAGGTATCGCTATCCTACTGCTATACCTACTGGATTTGTATAATAGTAGCGATCTCTTGTTCCTTCCTGTTTGGATTCCATTACTTGTTTTGTTAGCTCCATCCTGTCGCTTTTAACCCTCTGTTTTCGGAATCTGGTTACCTTGGTATGCTGCCTCTGTTAGCATATTGTTGGACAGGATGTTTGCGTTTTTGTTTAGTTTTCCTAGCTACAATCTTTTATCTTTAAAAAGCCTGCAATCCCTTAAGGATTCGGACTCTCAAGCCTCACAGGACTATCATCTTTAATACTACAAGTTGAACGGTCACTCTATTAGTTCCATACCTTTTACCTTGTCTATTGAAGACCTATCCATCGACGCTTCTCCCCCTATCCTAATAGTATCTTCAGGGTCCCTTTGAGATTCTCGAGATTCTTGGGAGTAGGTTACATTTTTTGATCTAGACTCAAGTATACCTTTGATCTTTGGCATAGGACTAATCACCCTTCGCCTGCCTTGACCCTGCAGTACCAGTACACCTCCCTGTCTCCAAGAAGGCCTTGAGCGGACTCCTGGCGAGACCAGCTCACCCTACCTAGCAACCATTGCGCTTCCAAGAGATACCAGAAGGCACTTCATTAGAGGATCGGTAGCATCCTCCTCAGGACCCCAAAGTCAAGCACCAGTACCCCCACCTGCACCACCATCTGAGGACTCAGAACTATCTTCAGTAGATTGCAGCAGAAGTGAAGAAGAAGACCAAGACCAAGCCCAAGACCACGCCCAAGCCCAAGCTCCAGACCAAGTCCAAGACCAAGCCCAAGTCCAAGAACAAGTCCAAGAACAGCTCCACCAACAAGTCCAATCCAAGAAAGAACCAAGTTCAAAATCAGAATCAGATTCCGATCCAGAGGACGCTCCAGGACCAGCACCCCCAGCTTCGTCACCTAGACTACCCAGTTTACCAAGAGAACCCAGAGAACCAAGCCCTATACAAGACGATTTACCTAGTCAACCAAGACTACCAAGTCCACCAAGCAATCAAAGCCCTGCACCCATCACCATGTCAGTCCCCCCAGAGGGAAATAATCGTCCTAAATGGCCTTCACCATATACATTCACAGGAGAAGGAAAAGATCGAGACCCATTGAAAATCAACTCATGGTTCAACATAGTACATCGATACATCGCCAGCTTTGGCATAACTGACGATGCCCCTGAAGCCCTGCAATACTATGGAGCCTATTGCAGAGAGTAAGCCCTCGATAAATTTACCCAATATGAAGCTTCCCAAGGAGAGCACACAGTTGCTGGACTCAAACAGAAATTCGAGGCCTAGTTCTTTCCTTCCACATCCAGTGATACCATCTATGAACAGTGGCTACAAGTCAAGCAAACTACCGGCGGAAAAACAGCCGAGATTACCGATACTATAATAAGACTTGAAACCTTAAGAGACAGTCTCCCCCCAGCAACAATTTCGGACTATTCAGCGAAGCAGAGACTCTTAGATGCCATGGATATCAAGCTCAAGTGAGAAGTGAAACCACACATCACTTCAGACACCTCCTTTGATCAGCTAGTGGTGATAGCAGAAAAGCGAAATGCAATTGCCCACTCTACAGGACTCTATGGAAATCGACAAGGAAATGCAACCTCTAATACAGTTTCCCAACAATCACCCAAGCGCCCCCAGAATAACACCCTGTGAAATCAACCAAGGTTTTCCAACAACACCTCTCATCACCCAAGAGTAGCCCAGGCTGAGAAGGATCGGCGCAGAAGAGACAATGACCGTTACTATTGTGGAAAACATGGACACTACTCCGATAACTGCTTTGAGAAGAAGAAGCATAGGAGCACCCAGCAGCGAGGAAATAGAGGCCCTGGCGGAACCAGGAGACCCCAGAATGTCATAAGAACATACCAGACCCAAGAAGACGATCGCAATGCAAAGGAATCAGTCACAGTTACCACAAACTATGCAGGACCTAGTGGAACTCAATCCCAAGCCCTCGAAGCATACATCACAGTCAATGGCGACAAAGCAAAGGCACTATTCGATACAGGAACCACAGGAGACAACTTGATATCAGGAAAGTTTGTCACTACCTACCAAATCTCTACCAGAGACCTCGAGACCACTATCAACCTGAAGATGGCAGTTAAAGGATCACGCTCACTAATCAACTATATTGCAAATGCTTGTCATACAGATTGACAAGGAAAGCGGCGATATCCCTGAAGCCATAGTCTGTTCCCTGGACAACTATGATATCTTCCTAGGAATGCCTTACCTTACTGCACAACATGCGGTTATAGATTGTGGAAAATCTATTATCACCTTCAGTGACAAAGGAATCACCCTGACCTGCAAGAAAGCAACCCATGTACGATTTTCCGCAATGAATGAAGCAGATGCCCCTGACTTCATTTCTGAATTTCCTACAGTATTCCCTGGCAAGAAGACAGCGGAATTACCACCCTTGAGAGATGTCAACCACCACATCCAGCTGAAATACTGTTAGGCACATGTATATGAGGTACTGAATTCAGCACTGCATTCATACGAAAAATGCGATGAAAAACCTACTCATACCCCTCCGGCCCCGTTGTTGGGCCCGCACGACACCTGCGGCACCAACGGCAAAAACGTTCCCTCACCAAAAAGCCATAAATTGGCGCCCCCCTGGTAACACCATATAAGTCGTTGCTGTCATGGTCTAAGGGTATAATGTCACGTGGTCCATCTTGAGGTCACTTGTTCAACTCCCCGGTCCAACAGGGTTATTGGTCAAATGAGATATTTTCTACCAATCGGGTTTGCATCTGCAAACCTTCCTGCAAGGTGATAACGATGACACCACAGAGGGATTTTCGCCTGACCCTTCAGAAGGGACCTGCAGCTTGTAATAGCAAGTCGAACGGAAGAAATCGGTCAGTCACTTAAAGAGTTATAAGCGAAAATATCCTATGAGCCTGTCGGGTGACTGAGGTCCCCGACGCACGGCAACATGAGAGTTTAACACCTCATATATGGATAAAGCACAAGTGCATATTGCCTGTATATCGGTGGACTCCCATTGGAGGATAGGACACTATCATTCCAAAGAATGGATGAGGGGACTGAAGGCCGTGGAGGTGTGGGAAGGAGTTCTCAGGGTCAAGAGAGCTTGCCACTTCTATATCATAGAGAAGATATCTTCATAGTTGTAAAGCCGTGAGAACAAGGTCGCAGGGTATAAATACCTGAGCAGTCCCCGGTCTTAGATAGAGCATCAAGCAACGGAGGAGAGATCTTATCAATATCATAAGTTTTTACCCAAAAAACTTTACCTACGAGCCTTCCTAGACAATATCCGTTTACGAAGAAAGATTAAAGCCTAGTTCGATTCGCTTGCCCTTAGAATCGACTACCCTTAACAAAGACAGAATTTCTGACCATAATCCGACATTCTTCACATTCCCTGACAAGATCATGCCTGCATACAGAGCATTAATCGAAGACTGGAAAGCCAAAGGAATCATTTACCCAAGCGAGGCACGCAACCCAGTCAAGATATTCCCAAAGCTAAAACCCAAAGGCAAAATAAGACTGCTTGCAGACCTTGTACCCAGGAATGATGTTACTATCAAGGACCATGGAGCGATTCCCAACCAAGCCATGATACTCAAAACTGTTGTCAGAGCAAAGTTCAGATCAACCATTGACCTAGCAAACTAGTACTTTCAAATTTGAGTTCTCCCTAGCGATGAGAAATACAACACCATTAAGACACCATTTGGATCCTTTTCATGCAGAGTTATGCTGCAAGGAGATGCCAACGCCCCTGCTACAGCTATGAGAGTTATAGAGTTTGTCCTAGATGGATTTATTGGAAAATTCGTTTGAGCATAAATGGATGACATTACCATCTATTCAGAAACAGTTGAGGACCATATTTCGCACATCAGATCAGTCTTGGGAAGACTGAAGCAGCATGAAATCAAAGCATCACCAGCCAAGTGCAAATTCTTCGCCACCAAGCTCTCACTCCTCGGACATGTTATAGATGAGAGAGGAATTCAAGCAAACCCGGAAAAAATTCGATCTCTCCAAGACTGGCCCATACCAAAATCGAAAAAGGATGTTCAGACCTTTATTGGAGTTGTGATATATCATGCACAATTTCTCCATCACCTTGCCTTCACCACTGCCCCCCTCTCAGACCTAATGTCCCAAGATGTGTTTGAATGGCGACCCCTGCATAAGGAAGCCGTCAAACAGGTTAAGCACCTGGCCAAAGAGACTATTCCGCTCCGCCCCATCTCATATGAGACATCAGCTGATCCACTATACCTCATTACTGATGCCTCTAAGGTTGGATCAGGAGCATGGGTTGGCCCAGGACCCTCCCCTGAGAAAGCATACCCTGCCGCATTCCACAGCAGAAAGTTTGCAACAAGTCAGCTGCACTACCCTGTCCATGAATTGGAACTTTTAGTGATTGTTGATGCCATCAAGGCATTCCATCCGATTCTATATGGCACCAAGTTCACTGTTGTGTCTGACAACAAGGCACTATCCTTTTTCCTGAAGCAGACTGACCTACCTTACCGCCAAACTAGATGGCGCATGTTCCTGCAATCTTATGATTTCAATATCATACACCGAGCTGGCAAAGACAATGTCCTTGCAGATGCACTATCAAGGATCTATGAAGACACCCCAGCTGAAGAAGACCAAATACTCGAAGACCCTACAGAGAAGAAGCCTATAAACACCCCCTCCTCCGCTATGAACAGTTTATCAAGACACTACCTCAACATTGCCCATGCCCTAGACCCTTCTTCTGCCTTCACTCTTCAAGTACCATCTCGCATTCTTACCCTCGAACACCACTCCATGTAGAACTCACATCATAGCACCAGCTCAAACCCCTCCAGCTCCCAAGAAGCGAGTCACTACTCAGATTCTGTTGAACAAGCCATGGACAAAGCAGCAGATACCCTCGAGCTTGCAACCAATGCCATACAAGGTTGTGAAATCGTCGAGACCTCCTCCCATCTCAGCAACCCTCAAGAGCCATCCCAGGCTACAGTACTTATTGAGCGAGCTAAAGCTCAACTGTCAGGCCTTGCGGCGAGAATTAACAATACTCCAGGAGATATGGACCAACCACTGCATCCAGATGCTATCACCAACTGCTTTAAATGAATCAATGATTCTATCAACCAATTGGAATCCCTTGCAGTCACCACCTCCAGAAATATCGCCCCCAGCAGCACACCTACTGAACCTGACACTAAGCCCACTGCAGACCCTCCTCGACCCCCAGTCAATGAACTGGACCGATTTCTTGAATCTAATAGACACAGAGCCATGCACTGGACTGCCTGTGTCTGGGACGAATGACAACCCACATGAATGGGAAGAATACAGGATACTTTCCCTCAGGATCTCGCGATATTCCAGGACCCTTGCCTCTTTACTCTTCCTCCAACTTTGTCTCCCCTCATCATCCCAAGCGCAGAGCAGAACACAGATGGGCTGTTCCTCCTTCCCTCCACGATGATGATGTCTACCCACCCTTTCATACAGTTATTGATAAGGGAAAAGAAAGAGAAATACCAGATATCGACCAAGGATGGGATCTACCTACCCCAGAAGCACCTGTCGATTATGAGGACTGCTTCTTTGATCTGCCCTCTTGACAGCTTGACCTTCGCGCTTTTCAGCTTACCAACTACCTGAAAGGAAAGTGGTACTCCAGCATTCGAAATGCCACCCAGAAGGACCCTCTCCTTGATGTTGTTACCAAGGCTATCGACCACCCTGACTGGCTCTTATATGATAGAGTTTTGGTCAGAAAGGGGAAGGATGACAGTCGAGACTGTCTTTATGTCCTCTATGAGGCAAGCTATCAAGGTGCTAACATCAGAAGTGAAATTGTGCGCATTACCCATGAACAAATGGTACATATGGGTTGGCCGAAATGTTTTGAATATGCTTCAAGACACTTCTACTGGCTCTCTATGAGGAACGATTTCAAAGACTATGTTCGCAGATGCCAACTAGGCCAGCTCAACAAGCAACCTACCAGTGTCCCTGAAGGATCAGTGACCGCCCTCCCTGTTCCCAGGCAGCCATTCTCGTCCCTTGATATTGACTTTGCAGGACCCTTCCGTAGCGATTCCAAGCTTGAACTCATCATGGTTGTCTTGGATCGATTCAGTTGCTTTACCTACCTCATACCAATCTCCCAGAAAATCACAGCTATCGAAACCGCCCACACCCTCATTGAGCGAGTTTTCTCCATTCATGGTTTCCCTACCTCCCTAGTCTCTGACATAGACCCCAAGTTTACCTCACGCTTTTGGACACAGCTTATGGCGAATCTCAATGTTGATCTCAACATGGCTATACCTTATCATCACCAGACCAATGGACAGACTGAGCGCAGAATCAGAACTGTTCGCCAATGCCTTAGGAAATATGTCAACCCTAAAGGTACCAAGTGGGTACGCCACCTACCTCATGTCCAGACTGCAATCAATGCAGCCCCCAGCGATAGCACAGAACTCTCTCCCTTCGAAATCACCTTTGACAGACTACCAAACCTCCTCCCTAGCGTCAGAGTTCTCCCCACTTCAGTACTAGCAGCAGACGAGATTGCTTCCCAGATTATGAAGAACCAGCAACTCACCAGAGATGCACTCAAGAAGGCCAGAGCACACCAAACCACCTCCAGTGAAAACAGAAGAAATCATGGACCCACAATTATCCCTCACGAAACTGAAGTTATCCTCATATCAGCACCCTATGTCCATAAGGTTGGACGAAATCACAAGCTAGTTGCACCATGGTTAGGACCCTTCTCACTGAGCGAAGGACCTGACAGACATAACAACTACAAACTCATACTTCCCCCAGTGATAGCAGGAATTCACCCATGGATCCATCACAGCCATCTTCGCATTTACCTAAGACCAACCCCCTTGGCCTTCCCAGGAACACCTGAACCCATATCCAAAGAACCTGTCACCATCGATGCCAGTGGACAAGAGCAATGAGAAATCGAAAAGATACTCAAAGATCGAATCAATCGCTGAAAAAGACAGTTCTTGATCCATTGGAAAGGCTATGACGAAATTGAAGCAACATGGAAACCCCTCTACAACCTAGAAGGCGCTAGCATCCTCATCAGATCCTACTGGTTCAATACCTACAATGAATCTATACCTTTCAGACTTCCTTGGTCCCATGGCGAGACTTTCTCTGCCTGGACACTTCAGAAATCAGACTATGCCCCCCTCTCACCTGAGCTTGACCCTGACAGATTTTGGAAACCTCTTCAAGACTCAGACTACTCAGAATCCGATACCAGCCCAACACTCTCCACCTTGGAGGAAACTGAGATGGAAAGCTAACTGCTTCATGGTATTGTCTTCGCTACTATGGGGCTTATAAAGGTGTAAGGTCCTGACACCAGTGATGGATATATGTTTACTGATTAAGTTATATGTTTTGAAATTGAGTGGAATGCTCCAAATGCGGGTTGGTCATTAAGCTCTTGAGGATATTCCTTATTGTTTTGTTTGTTTTTATTTCTTTTAAGGGGAATGTAACGGAATCCTACTATGTTTCTACTATTACTACTGACTTGATATTGGTTATTACTTATTTGGGTTTATACCTGATAAGCGCTACTATTTGGTTGTCCCTTCCTACTTGGTTATGACTTCCTAACTAGTTATTCTTTCCTTGTTTCGCTTATCACTACCCCTCCTTGCTTCTACCCACTTAGGTATCACTATCCTCCTGCTATACCTACTGGATTTGTATAGTAGTAGCGATCTCTTGTTCCTTCCTGTTTGGATTCCATTACTTGTTTTGTTAGCTCCATCCGTTGCTTTTAACCCTCTGTTTTCGGAATATGGTTACCTTGGTATGCTGCCTCTGTTAGCATATTGTTGGACAGGATGTTTGCGTTTTTGTTTTGTTTTCCTAGCTACAATCTTTTGTATTTATAGAGCCTGCAATCCCTTAAGGATTCGCACTCTCAAGCCTCACAGGAGTATCATCTTTAATACTCCATGTTGAACGGTCACTCTATTAGTTCCATACCTTTTACCTTGTCTATTGAAGACCTATCCATCGACGCTTCTTCCCCTATCCTAATAGTATCTTCTGGGTCCCTTTGGGATTCTCGAGATTCTTGGGAGTAGGTTACAAGATGATATGGATGAAACCTAAAAAACGTTTTTGGGCACCGGCAGCGACGGCCACCGGGTACTCAGTTATGGACCCCTTACCGAAACCACAATCGACAAGGGAGCTCGACCTCTTCAAGGTCCTACTAGCAGGTATTCCGTGTTTCACTGTGGGAAACTCAAAACCAAAGCGACAATCTCGAAAAGCAATCCAGACCTACGGGAGTATAGCAGACCTAAGAATCACAGGCTAGCAAGAAGCGATTAAGTTGGACGGCAGCTCGTGGTAGTCTGGGACTAACTCATGGAATCTGAAACTCAAAAGGAAGAAGGCGGAGCGCCACATTTGATGTATTCGGAATTCAATACGGAAGACGGTCAACTAAACCTGTATCTTATATAGCCCTATATCCTTACAAGAGATCCAAGGAAGAGTAGACAGACCAGTGCTGACTAGGGACTTCCTAAGAATGACAAGGGGAAATCAGTCTAGCCTGGATCATGAGAAGCCTTCCATGAACGAAATATATAACAGGTCGGCTAGAAAACAAAATAGTTAGAGAAACGGAACAGGATTCTGGAGATCAAGAAAAATGCAGTAGGAAGAAAATGAGGAACCACGGCTACCTAGTTCACACGCTAAATGGAGAGGGGTAAATCTGTCCAGAACTTGGACTCCGGCTTTGTGAACAGGATAGGCATGATAGACTCATGGGGTAATCAAGTCGATGTGTGAAGAATTCTCTGAATACAACCTAATGATATGAGTTTGTCTCCAGTTAGGCAGGGCAAATGGCAGGTGTAGGCTGCCTAGTACACCAAAGACAGAGATTTTAGTTTGTCTGAGGAGGCTTCAATAGCTGAAACCGTGCGGGCATGGTAACAAACACCCTAAGTTACCACAACAACGAAAATATCATACAAAAGACCTGCACAGGCCTCTAGCGGCCCTAATAAAAGAAACAAAACAGAAGCACCAGCCCCGCCTTATTATTCACGCTCAAAAGGCAGGGCAACCATTGAAGCAAATAGAGAACAGATCCCGATTCGTGTTCTATTAGACTCAGGGTCTAATATATTCCTAATTAACAAAGAATTAGTTTATAAACATCGCCCACCATACCACAGACGCACAAATAGCTTGGACATTTACACCTCTGAAGGAACCACTGCAGCAAATGGGGGAAAACACTATACGGATCCTATTCTTTTAGAGATCGGGAGCAATGCACACTGATGTCACATCTCTTCCAAAATTGCCAATGCTATCAAATATGACCTTATGATCCCGTTTGGATGGTGGCATACTGAACATCCCATAAGGTACATTGAGGATGCGCAAAAATAGACATTTAAAGAGGAAAAATCCCAAAGTCATGTTAATGATGAAGGCATAGACCTGACATTTGAATGGGACGAGACTGTGGCCTATGACCCAGAAGCACGATATATTGGAAGAATCGAAATAGCATCCACTCCAGAGTCAACAAAGATCCAGCAAATACCTCAGGAATACCATGAATTCAAGAGGGTCTTTGCACCAGAAACGGCAGAGAAACTAGCGCGAAGAAGAACTATTGACCACGCTATTGACTTCATACCAGGCGCAGTACCGCCATGGGGCCCGATATATCCTATATCAGCCCACCAGCTAGATTAGCTTAGCAAATACCTACTGAAAATGCAGGATCAAGGGAGAATCGTGGAGAGCAAATCTCCTGCTGAGGCTTCAATTTTAATTGTCCCTAAACCTGACACTTCAATGAGGCTATGTGTGGACTACTGACAGTTGAATAAGGCAACGGTGGCCAACAAATATCCGCTACCCCTAATGAGCGAGCTCCACGACCTGGTGGCTGGTGCCCAAATATTCACTAAGCTGGACTTAAAACATGGCTATCACCTCCAAAGAATAAAGGAAGGAGATGAGTGGAAAACAGCTTTCCAGACCTGATATGGCCACTTTGAATACAAAGTAATGCCATTCGGGCTGGTGAACGCGCTGGCCACATTCCAGGCCATGATGCATAAAATTCTTCGTGAATTTTTAGATCATGGAGTGGTGGTATACCTAGACAATATCCTAATTTACTCCAAGACAGAGAAAGAACACGTCGACTTGGTCAAGAAGGTACTCTCTCCCTTGGACGAATATGATCTAGCGGTATCGACCACCAAGTCAGTTTTTCACGTCAAGCAGTGGAATTAATGGTTTATATTGTGGCAATTGATGGAGTCACCAAGAGTGAAAGAAAGGTCGAGAGCATAAAAAATTGGAAGGCACCAAGGTCGGTCAAAGAGGTGGAAATATTAATTGGCTTTGCCAATTTTTGCTGATGTTTCATTAAGGATTTCTCAAAAATCTGCAAACCAATAACCGAAACATTGAAGGGCGACCCCAGAAAATTCAGCTGGGGGCCGGCACAAGATGGGGCATTTGAAGAACCTAAGAAAAGATTCATCTCCACCCCTATACTCTGTCATTTCTACCCTGACAGAGAAACAATTGTGGAAACAGATGCTAGCGATTTTGCTCTAGGATGCGTCCTCTCACAGTTTGAAGACAAAAAAATACATCCGGTGGCCTTCCACTCACGGAAGCTGAGCCCAGTAGAGCAAAATTATGAGATCCATGATAAGGAACTATTGGCGATTCTGGAAGCATTTAAAGAGTGGAAACAGTACCTAGTCAAAACAGAAAAACCAGTCACTGTCCACACAGATTACCAGAATCTACAGAACTTCCTTACAACACTTATATGGAATCCACGGCAGATACGATGGGCTCAGCAACTGGCGAACTACAATTTCAAGATTGTCTACCGACCAAGAAAATGAGGTGGAAAGCCGGATGCACCAAGCCGATGGCCTGAGTACTGTCCAGTGGAGGGAGCTACGTATAGCGAACAGTCAATACTCAAGCCTTCTCACTTCCAAATCACACTGGTGCAGTTAAATCAGCCAGAAAGGGAGGAAAGGATAATTGGCACGGAATCTACTGGTTCCTTGTGAATAAAATTACTAACTCCAAAAACACGAATTCCTACGAAAGGGTCCCAACTAGCAGCCGGACACGACCTGTACACACTAGAGGACTTTATAATTCCGGCCAAAGGACAAAGGTTGGTGGAATCTGGGATTTCCGTCGGATTGCCAAAGGGAAGATATGAACGGTTGGCACCATGCAGTGCAATGGCTGCCAAATTTGGGATCAGCATTGGTGGAGGAGTAATCGACGCTAATTACACTGGAGAAGTCAAGGTTATCATAATGAACCTTGGAAATCAAGATTGTCAGGTTCGCAAGGGGGACTGAATGGCACATATGATCATTGAGAACATACACATGGCTGAGGTGATAGAAATTGACATACTAGCAGAAACTGCAAGGGGCAAAGGCGGGTTTGGAAGTACGGATGTATCACCCAGACGATCAGCTGCACCAGAGACCCAGGTAGTGGTCGCATACTTACAAGTGGACCAGGCCGAAAATGAGTTTCTTGATGAAATAGAACATCAAGCAAGACAAGACAAAGGGATACTTCAAATATCTAATGCTATTGTGTCCAAGGTCGATATTAGGAAATATGACCGACATTATTAAAAACGATCAAAGAGGCAGGCCAGAATGATCAAGACTGGCAGGAATGCAAGCAGGAATTGGAAATGTTAACCAATGAGGACAAACCATTACCTAGTCACTGGACAGTAACTGAAGGACTGATATACTATAAGAATCACTTATACATTGCAGAAAACGAACAGCTGCAGATAACAATAGCCAAAGGTTGCCACGACTCCAAGGTAGCTGGACACTTTGGACCGGAGAAGACTCTGGAAATAGTTACCAGAGACCTTTACTGGAGAGGGCGGACAGCGTGGATAAATGACTACGTACGGTCATGCGATAAATGTCAACATAATAAATCCCCAGACATGCGTGGTTTGGTCTGCTGCAGCCTCTAGAAGTTCCGTTCGCAGCCTGGTCATCCATATCGACCGACTTCATCACACAACTACCAGAATCACATTGAAGAACACAAATTATGGTAGTCGTAGATCGGTTCACAAAGATGGCTCACTTTATAGGTCTGGAAAGTAATGCAACTGCACAAGAGGTTGCAAACGTATTCTTAAGGGAAGTCTGGAAGCTACATGTACTTCTAGCGGGAATTATCTCCCACATGGATGCAGAGTTCTTGGGAGGATTCTGGGAATCCCTATGCAAAACCTTAGGGATAAAACGAAAAATGTCAACTGCGTACCACCCGCAAACTGATGTACAAACGGAGAGGACCAACCAAGTGCTGAAAGGATACCACAGAAACTTTGTCAATTATGATCAAACAGACTGGTACCAGCTGTTAACATTAGCCGAGCATGCCTACAACAATTTAGTAACTAATGCTCATGGCATGTCACCATTCTACGCCAACTATGGATTCCATCCACAAACAGAATGGATGAAGAAATGTGAAGCACAAAATTCAGGTGCCCAGCTCTATGCACACTGGATGCAAACAATATACCAACAGGCCAGAAAAGCCTTGGAATAAACACGGAAAAATATGTGCAAATATTATAACCGAAAGACTAAGCAGCAACCAGACATGAAGGTCGGGGACCTGATCATGTTGAATACAAAAACATAAGCACCAAGCGACCCTCTAAGAAGCTTAGCCCAAAGCTGTATAGACCGTTTAAGGTATTGGAAAAAAGGGGAGAGCGTGCCTACAAACTAGATATAACACCAAGATGGAAGATCCATCCGATATTTCATGTATCATTGTTGGAACCCTATTGGACATCCAATCGACCAGCAAGGGAACAACCTCCCTGCGAGCCGGAGGAAATCGATTCAGATTTTAAATGAGAAATCGAAAGAATCATGAAGAGTGAAATAATCTCTTATACCCGGCCAGTTGGAGGTAGTAACCGACAAATGCGTTAGTTATGTTATTTTGTCAAGTGGACTGGTTGTTCCGTAGATGAAAATACTTGAAAAAGGTTTTCCTAATGTGGCCAAGCAACCATGTTAGGTTTTTTACCCTACCAAGTCGAATTCAAGAGGGGACTAGTTAAATTTCAGAATTGTTGTCACAAATTGTGACTTAGCAATAGGGAATGTTTCACATGACTCACGATTTGTG
>QFET01003118.1:0-17917 GCA_003316355.1 Tuber calosporum
CTGTGAAAATCTTCAATCAATTCTTGAGCATGCTCTAAGTGCTCTGGTGGTTCCCAGGTATTCTCATCTTTGGAACTTCCTTTCCACTTGACAAAGTATCGAAGTTCTTGGATCGTTCGTGAATGTCCTCTGAATCTTCGCTCATAAGAGATTATTTCACTCTTGATGATTTTTTCCACTTCCCATTCAAGGTCACCTACAACTTCTTCCGGTGCAAGGGGTGGTTGTTCTCGGCCAGGTCGAACTGATTTTCGGTATAGCTCGAGTAGCGATGCATGGAATACCGGATGGATTTTCCATCGCTCTGATATTTCCAATTTGTAGGCAACATTTCCTCTTTGCTCTAGGATTTTGAACGGACAATATAATTTTGGCGCCAACTTCTTGGACGGTCGCTTGGTGCGGATATTACTCGCGTTTAGCATAACCAAGTCGCCAAATTTGAAGTCTGGTTGACTTCGAGCTTTGCGGTCATAGTACTTGTTCATCCCTTCACGAGTCTTCTCAAGGGATTCCTTTGCCTTTTCATGTATCGCTTTCATCCAGTGAGCATACATAGTTGCTCCCGGATTCTGAGCTTCTCGCTCCTTCATCCATTCTGTTTGAGGATGGTAACCATAATTTGCGAAGAAAGGGGTTATTCCATGTGCGCTTGTTACTGAGTTGTTATATGCATACTCGGCTAACGGCAGTAGATGGTACCAGTTATCCTGATCATAGTTGACAAATATTCGAAGGTAGCCTCCCAGCACTTGGTTGACTCTTTCCGTTTGTCCATCAAATTGAGGATGGTAAGCCGTAGACATCTTTCTTTTGATGCTTAATGTCTTGCACAATGATTCCCAAAATTCTCCTGCAAACTTTGCGTCCATGTGGGAAATGATTTCTGTTGGTAACCCATGAAGTTTCCAAACTTCTTTGATGAATGCTTCTGCAACGTCCTTTGCGGTCGCGTTTTCTTCCAAGTCAATAAAGTGTGCCATTTTGGTGAACCGGTTAACTACAACCATGATCTGGCTGTATCCTGCAGATTTGGGAAGTTGTGTGATGAAATCCACCGAGGTAGATGTCCAAGCAGTGAAAGGGACCTGTAGTGGTTGTAACAGCCCAAAACGTGCATGTCTTGGTGCCTTAGCTTTTTGGCACTCAGTACAGGATCGTACATAGTCGTTTATCCAGTTCGCGATTCCTTTCCAACAAAAGTCTCTTGTGATAATTTCCAGAGTCTTTTCTTGACCGAAATGTCCTGCGATCTTAGAGTCGTGACAGCTTTGTGCAATATCTGTCTGCAGGTGTTCGTTTTGAGGAACATATAGGCATTCTTTGTAGTAGAGCATTCCATCTGTTAGGGACCATTGTTTCGGCATTTCTTTACCATCATTCCGTAAACTTTCCAGTTCCTTCTTTCAGTCTAGCCAATCTGGATCCTCGTTTGCCATTTCTCTTACCCGTTCAAAGAATTTTATATCAAATTTCTTGACTTCGCACTTTGCAATTATTGCATTCCACATTGGTGTTTGTCCTTTAGTGCATATCTGGTGTGAGGTAATGTCCGTTGAGTCCAAATATTCGTGCTTTCCGTCTGAATATAGGAAACATAATTGTGGTTGGTTTTCTTCCAACCGTATGGCTGAACTGCCAAACCCTTGGCTTGCTCGTTCAGTTTCATCTAACTCTATAATCTCATGAAGTTCTCTCTCATCAACCTTTTCCACAATCATCGGAGCTATCCGGTCTCCTGTGTGTACCTGAAAAGGATTGTCAGTAGTGTTGACTAGGAGGATCTTAACCTCTCCTCTATAGTTCGCACCCACTACTCCGGCTCCAATGGAAATACCATGCTTGACTGCTAATCAACTCCGGGGTGCAATACGTGCATATGTTCCAATTGGTAATCCGATAGCCAATCCTGTCCCAATGAGCACTTGCCCATTCGCAGGAACTATGTTGTTTTCGGTATTGTATAGGTCATGACCGGCGGCTAGCTTGGAACCTCGAGACGGGATTCTTGCTTCCTGTTGAAGTCTTTTAATCCTTATCATATTGTTCTGTTCCTCTTGAGGCAACCGCTGACTGAGGTGTTCAGAGTTTTCTTTTCCCCATATAACTGAGACAACTAAGTTTGGGTTATTCTGCAGGTTTTCAAAGTGATGAGACTGAAGTATAGCCTGCTTGACATGCTCAGCTCCCTCCTCAGGGCGGTACTCTGGCCGCCTGCTTGAAGCATCCGGTTTGCCCCCTCTGGTTCCAGGTCGATAAATGATTTTAAAGTTAAAATCAGTGAGATTCTGAGCCCAGGGAATTTGTCTTGCCGACCAGGCCTTTGTTGTGAGAAAATATTGTAGCTTTTGATGATCGGTGTATATGGTGAATGGTTCATCGGTCCAAGCAAGATAGTGTCGCCATTCTACCAATGCAACTAATATTGCCAACAATTCCTTGTCATGAATGTCATAATTGCGTTCAGCGGGTGTCAACTTTCAAGAATGAAAAGCGACAGGATGTAGTTTTTTGTCCAAATATTGAGAAAGGACACATCCAAGTGTGTAATCGCTGGCATCTGTTTCCACTACTGTTTCCCTGTCCGGATGGAAATGACATAATATCGGAACTGTGATGAACCGACGTTTGAGCACCTCAAACGCTTGCTGTTGCTTATCACCCCAAGAAAAATCCTTCGGGTTACCCTGAAGCAAATCAGTAATTGACGTGCATAGTGCGGAGAAATTCTTTATGAACCGCCGGTAGAAGTTGGCGAAGCCTATAAATATTTGAATTTCTTTTACCGAGGTGGGTGGTTTCCAGGCCTTGATTGATCCCACCTTTCTGTCGCTCATAGTAACTCCATCAACAGCAACAATATACCCTAGGAACTCTACTGATGTGACATGGAAGGTGCTTTTCGTAAGCGAGATGGCTATTCTGTATTCTCGCAGTCTTTCTAAGACTTTTCTAACCAATATGACATGATCCTTCTCAGATTTAGAGTATATAAGTATATCATCAATGACCCCTACTACTCCTTTATCAAGGAAGTCTTTCAAGATCATAGTCAGTATTGATTGGAAGGTGGCTGGTGCATTTACCAGACCAAATGGCATGACATTATATTCATATAAGCCGTATCGTGTGCGAAAAGCTGTTTTGCATTCATCGCCCTTTCGTATGCGGATCAGGTGGTAACTGTCCTTCAGGTCTAACTTGGTGAAAATAGTGGCTCCTTCCACACGGTCGCGCAGTTCCGTTATAAGAGGTAGTGGATATTTGTTGTGGATAGTGACCTTGTTTAGTCCTCGGTAGTCACCTACCAACCTAAGACGTCCATCCCGTTTTGGCACAAAAAGTATTGGTGCTCCGGCTGGTGATTTGCTGGGGGAAATTTTTCCTTGTCTTAACATATCATCCAGATATGTCCGCAGTGCTTTTAACTGCTTTTCCGAGAGGGGATAATTTGGTCCCCAAGGTGGTTGGGAATCTGGTTTGAGGTCAATAGCATGATCGAGGGTCTGATGAGTCGGTAGTTTCGCCGCAGTTGATGGGTAGAAAAGGTCTTTGTAGTTATGGTATTGCGCGGGTAGTGTATCAAGGATTATTTCTTCCTCATCATCTACTCTTGCCACTCTTCCAATAACGACTGCCTCTGGGTCTTCCAGAACCTGCTCATCCCACTCGATTGATATACCTTCATCCTTCGGTAAGAGGTGAAGCTGACATCCCTGAGCTTCGAACCTCCAGCTTTCTGAGTCTTGAATTTCGGTTATAGGATGTTCATTATTCCACCACCCAAATGGAATTATTGTTCCATATTTTCCTGTTGGTGCGATCTCGCACAGAATTTTATATAAGTGTTTATTTTTTCCAATTTCCAGGTAAAGGGGAAGGGTGATATCCCTTCCAGTAGATAATTCGTTTCCTGTAAAAGCCAAAATGGGTATCAGATCCTCACGAGACTTGTAAGGAATATTCAATTCCTTGATTAAATTTTCGTGTATAACAAAGATATTGGATCTAGAGTCTAATAAAACTCTTATGCGATATCGTTTCCCGTACACATAGATATGTGCAGTTCCTTTAGGACATTGGTAGCGTTTTGGTTCTTCGTGTTTGAGTTTCTGTCGCTTATACGACATTGTTATCTCTGTTCGTTCTCACTTACAAGACATTATAGTTGTATAGCTTGGGTGTTCGTGACAACGCCAGCATTGTTTCTACCATAGAGGTCTCCTCAGACGAACTAAAGATATAGTTAATTATTAAGATTCTGGGCAGCCCACTAGAAGCGGTCTTTACCCCCTGCCGAGGGGCTCCCAAAAAATTAAAACCCCGTCAATATGGGAGAGACCAATAAAACGCCATAAAAATGCAATAAAAAATTATACTTCTCTGCCTTTCGTGTAGGATAATACCCTAAAAGAGTAATAATTTTAGAAAATAAATTATACTTCCAAAAAGAGCAGAAAATTCTGAAAATATTGACAGTTTCTGAATTTGGAATATCTCGCACCAATGTGGTATTATTTGGTATTAGGTTGACGTGATTGTTGTCACGTACACAACACGTCCCTGTTGTTAGGCACAAACGACTCCCTAGAGGATTACATCACTTTCCAGAAGGAACTGCATGAATCTGATCCTCCACAGGCGATTACCCTCCTGCGGCCCCGGCGTTCGCCCTGGGAGTCGACACTGGCACCTTGTGCAGTTGCTCGTTTACTAAGAAAAACGTGAAATTGGAGCATTCTTGTAACCCCGTATACGTCGTCGCCGTCAGTCCGACCGGATGCTGTCTGCAGGGTAAATGAGAGGGCCTCTCTGGCTATGTCTGGGAAGTGGAACGAAGCGATTCCGTCAAGAACTCGTGGAGTTACACCCAGATGATGTCAAGAGAGCCCGGGTAGTCCTAGATGGGTCTGAATGCACGATTAAAGTAGGCTACTCCGTTACACACCGAGAGTAAGCTGACGCCCCCGTGATGCCTATAAGGTCAATGAACCTATCGGAACGAGTTGATAAGGAGAGGCAGTGAAGACGAGAAGGTATTGGCCCGATCGTGAACACTAGTCATCGTGAAAGCCAGCTGCAGAGCCGGATAAGACGGCATGAAGCAGATTCGGCCAACGACCAAGCTGGCCCCTTGGAGTTCTAAGAGGTTATTGGAACGTTGCAAACGGGGCGGCCATATCTTAACAGCCGAAAGAAGGTTGACAACTCAGACTAAGGGGGTCCACACCCTCAGAGACGTTGGGAGCTCTGATCATACCATTAGCTGTGTGGGGGAAGAGAAAGTTTTCTGGGTCAAAGCGGGCTCGCTCCCGGATTAAGAGACGAAGGTTGGGAAGAGAAATACCTGTTTATATATAACCTAGTTGTAGTCCGCGAACACTCAGACGCGGGATATAAATATCGAAGTGCCTCCCAAGCTTTAGCCATCATTAAGCAACGGAGAAGAGATCTTATCAATATCATAAGTTTTACTCAAAATCTTTACCTACGAGCCTTCCTAGACAATCTCCATTTACCAAGAAAGATTTAAGCCTAGCCCGATTCGTGTGCCCTTAGAATCGGCTACCCTTAACAGTATATTGATATTTCTCCTTGTTACCAAGGCTCCTTACATGACTATTGGACACCTCCAAGTCATACCTCAGGAATCACATAAGCTCATAGCTGATTCCACACTCCTCGACGGGCTTTTGCTCTAACCACCTCCCTTAAAATACATCTCCTCATTCGAAGAAATACTGGAAAACTCCCTCTCGGAGATCCAATTCTATATACTTCAGGAACTCTCCTGGTTCACTGACCCCTTACTCATCCCTACCGAATCAGATTTCCAAGAAATCTACGAACACTTCTACGGTCCGACCTTCCGGTGGAAACCTTTCCAAGACTACGATACTGAAGAAGAAGGAACCTCAAGTTCTTTCAGCTTTACCTCCCCCTCCGTCACTCCAACTCTTTGGAGAGTAGGAAAACATCCACAGTCCCAATAAAAACGAGATGGCCCGACAATTGACTGTCGACACGGACAAAGCCATGTCGGACATAGAAGAAGTCTCTCTAGTTGGAAGCAATCATGTACCTGGGCGCTCCAGGTCACCTTTGGCGCTCCACCACCTCTCACAGCCAAGTGGAGTCAGGAAATCGGCCCCTGGAACTCGATCAAGTACTCCCCATCCCCCCGACGCCAGAAATCCAGCTATGGAAAGATTAGCAGAACGTATAGGTCAGGCAATGAGCTACTTCGACCATACCCTTTAGGAATCGGTTGATATGCAGCATCTGGCCTACCCTGAACTATCCAGTCAAGCTCTGGATCAGGCAACCCAACTCCAACACCATGCCCAACGGATAACCTGTGGGGAACAGATCATTGGTGAAGAGTTGAAACAGGTCAATTCGGGACTTGAAATGTTAGCAACCGAAACCACCGCACTGCAAGATGCAACCACCAAACGATTGGAGGCAAAGTTGCGGGCGCAGGAAGAACGGGCTGCACACCATGAAGCGGTAAGTACCCAACTTCATGCTAACATTGGGACAACAGGACAAGAGTCGCTGGATCGAGACCGCCAGCTAGAACAGGCTTTGGCTAGGCAAAAGGCAGAACTCCTCCAAAGACAAGTGGCTACACAAAAAGAACATGAGTGGACCAGAGAGGAGTTATGAGAACTGCACCAACATCTTGAACAAGAGCGGTCAGAAAGAGAGGCCTATGTCATCAGGCAGAATGCCGCATCCGAGCAACTAAATCGAATGTTGACTAGGATGAATGAAACTTTGGTGCAACTACAAGTGGCGAGGAACCCACCAAGCGTGTGGGAAACAGTGGCACCACAGGCGGTGGAAAATCCGGGGTTGGAAAAACGAACCACGGCCGATGGCGGAGAAGAGTACCGGTTCATTCCCCGAAGAGACAAGGGAAAGGCCGTGGATCGTGGGGATGGAAATGGAAATGGCGGAAAGAAAACACCACCGCCCCCCCCGGCGAACGCACCCAACCCGGGAGATGACGACCCTGGGTCCGAAGACGGAGGTGGCCCCTCACGACGAGGTGGTGAGCCATCATGAAGACCCTTGCCTAGCCGTAAGTTCGAATCCGAAGTGGACGCATGAGTCGACCGACTAGGGCAAGCACTGTCCAGAACCAACCGCCGACAAGCGGATCCACCATTCAAATTCGAAAACAAGCTTACTCAGGATGTGAGAGTATGGCTACTAAATTGCGAGGACTACTTTGGAAGAAAACTATGGCAATGGGAAAATGATGAAGAACGCATCAAGTATGCGTTAGGAAGAATGGAAGGGACCGAGGTGGCCCCTTTGTCAATAACATATCGAAAGAAAATGACTGGGGACCTCGGGTTCCCCAAACATGAGGGTTATGATTTCTGGGTGACTCTCCGGGCCGAAGTTACAGAACGATTCTCGGTATTGCATAAGGCACAAAAAGCCTTAGCCGAAATGGAGAAGGTTAGGTATACAGGGGATATAGAGAAGTATCTCCTTACCATGGAAAACCACAACATTGAGGCAGAAGTATCCGGCATCGCTTGGAGAACCATCATTCAGCGGCAACTTCCTATCGAGGCCATGCGTACGCTATCACATGAACATCATGACTTGGATAGCGAATGGATCAAGGCAGTCCGCAGGGTCACCAAAGCGGAAGAATCGTTCAAGGAACAACTAGGGCTATTCAGAAAAAACGACCTGGGAAAAAGTGACTCCCAGAAAAGAAAACGAGACGAGGAATCCAAACCTAGCAAGACTACTGCTGGGAATAAAAAACGGAAAATCTATACGGCCACAGAAAAGGCAGCCTACAAATAGAAAAAACAAGCGGATAAAGGGAAAAAAGCCCCCGCTGATGGAAAGGTTGAGCACACAAATTGGATTGAAGCTCATAAAGCAATCCCTAAGGATAAAATTGAAGAATGAAAAAAGGCCAACCAATGCACTCGTTGCACGTTGGCAAACCATACTTGGAAATTCTGCAGAAAACAGGCCCAGGTATCAGTTATAGGGCAGAAACGGGGAAATTTGAAACCCCAATATCGACGACCCCAAATAACAAAGGGGCAACCGGAACCTACGACTAGGGTGAACCAAGTCAACCAGCCCAGGATTTAGGAACTGGACGACATGGATGAAACCTAAAGAAGGTTTTCAGGCACCGGCAGCGACGGCGACTGGGTACTCGGTTATGGACCACTTACCGAAACCTAAATCAACAAGGGGGTTCGACCTCTGCAAGGTCCTACTAGCAGGTATGCCGCGCTTCTCCGTGGGAAACTCAAACCCAAAGTGAGAGTCACGAAAAGCAATCCAGACCTACGGGAGTATCACAGACCTAAGAATAACAGGCGAGCGAGAAGCGATTAACTTGGACGGCGGCTCGTGGTAGTCCGGGACTAACTCTGGGAACCTGAAACTCAAAAAGAAGGAAGTGGAGCGCCACATTTGATGTATATCGGACCTCAGTGCGGAAGACGGTCAACTAAACCCGCATCCTTATAAAGCCCTAAATCCTTACAAGAGATCCAAGGAAGAGGGACAGACCAGTGCTGACTAGGGACTTCTTAAGAATGACATGGGGAGATCAGTCTAGCCTGGATCGTGAGAAGCCTTCCAGGAATGAAATATATTACAGGTCGGCTGGACAACGGATTAGTTGAAGAAACGGAACAGGATCCCGGACATCAAGAAAAATGAAGTGTAAGAGAACGAGTAACTATGGCTACCTAGTCCACACGCTAAATGGAGTGGGGTAAATCCGTCCCAAACCTGGACTCCGGCTTTGTGGACAAGATAGGCACGATAGACTAATAGAGTAAACGAGTCAATGTGTGAAGAATCCCAGGAGCTCAAATACGCTGATATAGTCGAAACGATACGAGTGCGGCTCCAGCGAAAACAAAAGCGTGGGCTGAGAAGGGCAAATGGCAGGTGTATGGGAACCCTTCGGCAAGGGGTAAAGACCGCTAGTAGTGGGCTGCCCAGTACACCAAAGACAGAGATTTTAGTTTGTCTGAGGAGGCTTAAATAGCCGAAACCGTGCAGGCATGGTAACAAACACCCTAAGTTACCACAACAACGAAAATGTCATACTAAAGTCCTGCACAGGCCCCTAGCGGCCCTAATAAAAGAAATAAAACCGCAGCACCTGCCCCGCCTGATTATTCATGCCCAGAAGGCAGGGCAACTATCGAAGCAAATGGAGAACGGATCCCGATCCGTGTTTTATTAGACTCAGGGTCTAATATATTCCTAATTAACCAAAAACTGGTTAATAAACATCGCTTACCATACCACACCCGCAAAAATAGCTTGGACATTTACACCTTTGAAGGAACCACAGCAGCAAATGGGGGAAAACACTACACACATCTGATTCTCTTAGAGATCGGAAGCAATGCACACCGATCTCACATTTCTTGTGAAATTGCCAATGCCGGCAAATACGACCTAATCATCCCATTTGGATTGTGGCTTACAGAACATCCCATAAGGCACATTGAGGATGTGCAAAAATGGATATTTAAAGATGAGAAATGCCAAAGTCATGTTAATGATGAAGGCATAGACTTGACATTTGAATGGGACGAAACCGTGGCATACGACCCTGAAGCACGATACATTGGAAGAATCGAAATAGTACCCCCTCCAGAGTCAAAAGATATTCCGCAAATACCTCAGGAATACCAGGAATTCAAGAGGGTTTTTGCACCAGAAACAGCAGAGAAACTAGCAGGAAGAAGAATGTTTGACCACGCCATCGGCTTAATACCCGGTGCGGTACCGCCATGGGGCCCGATATATCCTATGTCTGCCCACCAGCTGGATTTGCTTAGCAAATACCTTCAGAAAATGCAGGATCAAGGGAAAATTGTGGAAAGCAAATCTCCTGCTGGGGCTCCGATCTTATTTGTCCCTAAACCTGATGGGTCAATGAGGCTATGTGTGGACTACCAGCAGTTGAATAAGCTAACAGTAGCCAACAAATACCCGCTACCCCTAATGAGTGAGCTTCGTGACCGCGTGGCAGGCGCTCAAATGTTCACTAAGCTTGACTTAAAAGATGACTATCATCTCCTAAGAATAAAGGAAGGAGATGAGTGGAAAACAGCTTTCCCGACCAGATATGGCCACTTTGAATACAAAGTAATGCCATTCAGACTGGTAAACGCGCCAGCCACATTTCAGGCCATGATGAACAAAATTCTTCGCGAATTTTTCGATCATGGAGTGGTGGTCTACCTAGACGACATCCTAATTTTCTCCAAGACAGAAAAAGAACACATTGACTTGGTCAAAAAGGTACTCTCTCGCTTGAAGGAATATGATCTAGCGGTATCGACCACCAAGTTGGTTTTTCATGTCAACACAGTGGAATTTTTGGGGTATATTGTGGCAATTGATGGAGTCACCATGAGTGAAAGAAAGGTCGAAAGCATAAAAAATTGGAAAGCACCAAGGTCGGTCAAGGAGGGGCAAATATTCATTGGCTTCGCTAATTTTTACCGATGTTTCATTAAGGATTTCTCAAAAATCTGCAATCCAATAACCGAAACGTTGAAGGGCGACCCCAGAAAATTCAGCTGGGGGCCAGAACAAGATGCGGCATTTGAAGAACTTAAGAAAAGATTCATCTCTGCCCCTATACTCTATCATTTCTACCCTGACAGAGAAACAATTGTGGAAACAGATGCTAGCGATTTTGCGCTAGGCTGTGTCCTCTCCCAGTTCAAGGACAAAAAGCTACATCCGGTGGCTTTCCACTCACGGAAGCTGAGCCCAGCTGAGCGAAATTATGAGATCCATGATAAGGAACTGTTGGCGATTCTGGAAGCATTTAAAGAGTGGAAACAGTACCTGGTCGGAGCTGCAAAACCAGTGACGGTCTATACTGATCACCAGAACCTACAAAATTTCCTTACAACTAAAGTATGAAACCCACGGCAGATACGATGGGCTCAGCAACTAGCGAACTACTACTTCAAAATTGTCTACCGACCGGGAAAACGAGGTGGAAAGCCTGATGGACTAAGCCGACGGCCGGAGTACCGTCCTGAGGAGGGAGCTGCGCATAGCGAACAGTCAATACTCAAGTCTTCTCACTTCCAAATCACACTGGTACACTTAAATCAGCCAGAAAGGGAGGAAAGAATAATTGGCACAGAGTCTACTGATTTCTTGCGTATAAAATTGCTGACTCCAAAAGCACGAATGCCTACTAAAGGGTCTCGACTAGCAGCCGGTCACGACCTTTACGCACTAGAAGACTTTATAATTCCGGCCAAAGGACAAAGGATGGTGGAAACTGGAATTTCCGTCAGATTAGCAAAAGGAACATATACCCGGTTGTCACCACGCAGTGGAATGGCCGCCAAATATGGGATCAGTATTGGCGGAGGAGTAATAGACGCTGATTACACCGGAGAAGTCAAGGTTATAATAATGAACCATGGAAACTAAGATTGCCAGGTTTGCAAAGGGGACTGAATGGCACCAATGATAATTGAGTACATACACATGGCGGAAGTGATAGAGGTGGACGGCCTAGCACAAACTGCAAGGGGCAAAGGCGGATTTGGAAGCACGGATGTATCACCCAGACGATCAGCTTCAACAAAGACCCAGGTAGTGGTTGCATTCTTGCAAGCGGACCAGGCCCACAATGAGTTTCTTTTTTTGAAACAGACCATCAAGCAAAACAAGGCAAAGGGATACTCCTAATGTCTAATGCTATAATGTCCAAGGTTGATATTAGGAAATATGACCAGACATTATTAAAAACTATTAAAGAGGCAGGCCAGAACGATGAACACTGGCAGGAACACAAGCGAGAATTGGAAACGTTAACCCATGAGGGCAAACTATTACCAAGTCACTGGGCAGTAACGGAAGGACTGATATACTATAAGAATCGCTTATATATTCCCGACAACGAACAGCTGCAGACAACTATAGCCAAAGGTTGTCACGACTCTAAAGTAGCTGGATACTTTGGACAGGAGAAGACTCTGGAAATTGTTACCAGAGACTTTTATTGGAAAGGGCTGACAGTGTGGATAAATGACTACGTACGGTCATGTGACGAATGTCAACATAATAAATGCCCACGACATGCGCGGTTCGGTCTGCTGCAGCCTCTAGAAGTTCCATTCGCAGCCTGGTCATCCATATCGACCGACTTCATCACACAACTACCAGAATCACAAGGAAGAGCACAAATTATGGTAGTCGTGGATAGGTTTACAAAGATGGCTCATTTCATAGGGCTGGAAGGAAATGCAACTGCCAAGGAAGTTGCAAACGTGTTCTTGAGGGAAGTCTGGAAGCTACATGGACTTCCAGCGGATATTATATTCGACATGGATGCAAAGTTTTCGGGAGAATTCTGGGAATCCCTATGCAAAACCTTGGGTATAAAACAAAAGATGTCAACTGTGTACTACCTGCAAACTGATGGACAAACAGAGAGGACCAACCAAGTGCTGGAAGGATACCTCAGAAACTTTGTCAATTATGACTAAACGGACTGGTATCAGCTGCTACTACTAGCCGAGCATGCCTACAACAACTCGGTAACGAACGCACATGGCATGACACCCTTCTACGCAAACTATGGATTCCACCCACAAACAGAATGGATGAAGGAACGTGAAGTCCAAAATCCAGGCGCTCAGCTATATCCACACTGGATGCAAACAATTCACCAACAGGCCAGAGAAGCGTTGGAACAAACGCGGGAAAATATGAGCAAATATTATAACTGCAAGGCTAAACAGCAACCAGACATCAAGGTCGGGGACCTGGGCATGTTAAATGCAAAAAATATAAGGACCAAACGACCCTCGAAGAAGCTTAGCCCAAAACTGTATGGCCCGTTTAAGGTATTGGAAAAAAGAGGTGAACGTGCCTACAAACTAGAAATATCATCAAGATCGAAGATCCATCCGATATTTCATGTATCTTTGTTGGAACCATATCGAACATCCAATCGCCCAGTAAGGGAAGAACCTCCCAGCGAGCCAGAAGAAATCGATTCAGATTTTGAATGGGAAATCGAAAGAATCGTGAAGAGTGAAATAATCTCTTATACCCGGCGCGTGGGAGGTCGGAACTGACCGATGTGTGAGTTACGGTACTTTGTGAAGTGGACTGGCTGTTCCGAAGATGAAAATACTTGAGAACCACCAGACCACTTAGAGCATGCACAGGAATTGGTGGAGGTGTTTCATAGGGAGAATCCGGATATGCCAAAGCGGGCAGATGTTGAATGACAAGGAAAAGGTTATTCTAGCGTGGCCAAGCAAACGCGTTAGGTTTTTCACCCTACCAAGTTGAGTTCAAGAAGGGTCTGATATATTTCGGAGAGTGTTTAAGTTAGGGTTTTATGGTTAGAAAATTGTTGTTTATTTAGTTTGTTTCTTATTGTTATTTTTGGGTCGCTAAAGAGAGGGTAACCTTAGAAAAGTGATTCGGGAGACACCGCACAGAGGAGGGAGCTTGTGTTAGGCACAAACGACTCCCAAGAGGATTACATGACTTTCCAGAAGGAACTGCATGAATCTGAACCTCCATAGGCAATTACCACCCTGCGGCCCAGGCGTGCACCCAGGGAGTCGACACTGGCACCTTGTGCAGTTGCTCGTTTACTAAGGAAAACGAGAAATTGGAGCACATCTTGTAACCCCATATACGTCGTCGCCGTCCGACCGATCGGATGCTGTCCGCAGGGTATGTGAGAGGGCCTCTCTGGCTACGTTTGGGAAGTGGAACGAAGCGATTCCGTCAAGACCTCGTGGAGTTATACCCAGATGAAGTCAAGAGAGCCCGGGTAGTCCTAGATGGGTATGAATGCGCGATTAAAGTAGGCTACTCCGATACACACCGAGAGTATGCTGACGCCCCCGTGATGCCTATTAGGTCAATGAACCTATCGGAACGAGTTGATAAGGAGAGGCAGTGAAGACGAGAAGGTATTGGCCCGATCGTGAACACTAGTCATCCTGAAAGCCAGCTGCTGAGCCAGATAAGATGGCATGAAGCAGATTCGGCCAACGACCAAGCTGGCCCCTTGGAGTTCTAAGAAGTTATTGGTACATTCCAAATGGGGCGACCATATCTTAACAGCCGAAAGAAGGTTTACAACTCAGACTAAGGGGGTCCACACCATCAGAGACGTTGGGAGCTCTGATAATACCATTAGCTGTGTAGGGGAAGAGAAAGTTTTTAGGGTCAAAGCGGGCTCGCTCCCGGATTAAGAGACGAAGGTAGGGAAGAAAAATACCAGTTTATATGTAACCCAGTTGTAGTCCGCGAACACTCTGACGCGGGATATAAATATCGAAGTGCCTCCCAAGCTTTAGCCATCATTAAGCAACGGAGAAGAGATCTTATCAATATCATAAGTTTTACTCAAAATCTTTACCTACAAGCCTTCCTAGACAATCTCCGTTTACGAAGAAAGATTTAAGCCTAGCCCAATTCGCGTGAGCTTAGAATTGGCTACCCTTAACACCTGTTAGGCGAGCCCATATCATGAGGTTTCCCAGAAGACTTTACAGCTGTTCAGCTATGGTCTAGTGGTAAAATGAGCCTGGCCCGTTCATTTTGTCCGCAGGGTCCTGCGTTCAATCCACCCTTCTGGCGGATTAAACAATGGTAATTTGTACCGGAGGCATCAAGGGCTAGAGCGCACTGGAGGGTTACCCCTGCTACTGCCCAGCACTTCCTGTGTGTCTAAAAACAGGAAGCACATCCAGGTGCCTAAAAAGGAGATCCTTCTTCCGAAGAAGTAAAAAGCAGGAACCTAAAATAAGAACCAATTAGAGGGAAAAAATAACCAAATTCTCCCTGACCTGGGAGGTCTTATCCTCCGGTCCCCTGAATCCAATCAGTTGAAGCACGCTACGGAACCTCATCCAGGTTCCAGGGAACGACGGTTCCCAACATGCAAACAAGGACCTGCATGCCAAATTTTTTGAAGAATTTTTTGAATTCTTTTTTTCGTCGGTAATCTTATTATCGTGATCTTCAGCACCCTAGACTTGAGGGTTCCCAGTTTCGATTCCGGTCGCTATTGCTAGTGCCCCGAATACCCAATCGCCGTCGCTGTTGGTGCCTTTAGGACATTTCTGTGTCTGATAATTCCCATAACCGAGGTGCTGGTTCGCTCTGGATCTGGTTGACCTTTGGCTGTGATGTTCTTACAGCGAGAGCAGCCGTCCTGGAAAACTTTGGTCGGTACTTCGTTGGTTGCTTAGCGAAAGCTCTTGCTTCCACTATGTCCTTTCGACATTTTTCGCCAAGTGTGGTTGTTGAGGCCACAGCGAGTGCAAGCCTTTCTTGTCTTCAGCTTACCAAAACGTCTTCAGGGATTCCATCATGAGCATTATTCCAGTCCGTATGCTCATCCTTATTATGGGATCCTTCTTTCTTTTCCGATGGTTTTCTTTTAGCTGACTTCCATCGGGTAGGATTGTTTTTTTGTTTCTGGTCGGTGTATCAGTGTTTGGTGTTGAACCCTTTTGGTGTATCATCGCGTTTTCGCTTGGATGCTCCACTATTTGAGGTCTCACCTTTGGATAGTTTCTGGCGTTCCAGAAATTCCTCCTCTTGTCTGCCAACTTCCCGTATGGTTTCCATCCATTCCTCATCTGAGGAAAACTTTAGATAAGATAACTGGTGAAAGGTTTCTTCAGGAAGCTTGCTTTCCACTCGTACCCTCCAACTAATTCCTGTGAGACCGGCCTTGATATTGAGATTTTCAAGAAGTAGAAGATAGTTGTCGATTTTTTCCTTATAGACTACCTTTGTCATTTCTTCTAGGGCGCGTCGTTCCTCCTCGATGCCGATATATCGCTAGGTAATTTCTTGTCGAAAGCGTTCCCATATGGGATGGTCTGGGTCCCGGGTATATCCACCTAATCCACCTATCACCTTCCGGTATTTCTCCGAGAAGGTTGCCACTTTGTTCCCCTTTGTTTTCCCCAAGGCAAAAACTATTCTGTATGCATGATTTTCACACGTTGTAGGATTGCGAACGAAGTAGTCTTCATAGGCCGTCAACCAGTTTCGAACATCATGGTTGTCATTTCCTTCGAAGAAGTAGGGTGGTTCCGCTATTAGCTTTGCTGGTCGAGAGAGTCCACCAATACGTTCTAAGTAAGCCATAGTTAACCTGTCCTCGGGTACATCGTTTCTGGGATTAGACGGTAATCGGGGAGCGCGTTCCGGCCTGCAGCCCTTTCTACCCCGTCCATTGTCTCCATCACTATCGGACCCATCATCATCTGGGTCAGGGGCATCACCAAGGTTACCTGGTGGTGGTGGCGGTGGTAGGTCATTTCCTGCACGGTCAACTCCTTTTCCTTTATCCTTCCTTGGAGTTGATGCTGATTCCTTTGTAGGAATAGTACCTTCTATTGGTACCATTGTGGGTCCTTGGTTAGACAGTCCTGGATTACCATTACTAGGTCCATAGTGTGTTGGTGCAGGTGTCTTTTCCGCTAATCGAAGTACAAGAGCATCTAGTTAGGCCTTCATACCCGCACTCTGTTCTCGTTGCTGTTGAGCCGCAATTTCTCGTTGCTCATTCATCCTTCTGGTCCATTCCTGTTCCTGTTGGTTCAACTTAGTATTGAGTTCCATTAGTGCCTTTTCCAGGATTCGGTCCCTTGTTTCTGAGACTTGGGCCTATTGCTCTTGTTGAGCCTGTTGGCATCGGAACTCTTCCTGAACCTGAGCTCGTAACCTTTGCTGCTCCCTTTAGGTATCACCACTCAATTGTTCTAATGCACGGCGACCTTCCTGTATCTCAGCATCATTGATAACTTCACCTCTGGCCATACGGCTCTCCAGCAATTCTAGCATTGTAAAACCCTGCCTGGCCTCCTGTGATAGTGCTGAGATCGCTATTTGATTCTCATCGGCACTTTCTTTCTAGGATCGGTCCAGGTGGCGTAATGCATAGACAACATTTTGCTGAAAGTTATCTTGCGTATTGACAGGCTTCTTGGTTCGCTCGGCACGTTTCTGAACTCTTGATGGTGGGCGACCCAAATGAGTAATGGGAGAGCTGGTACGGCTTGGGGACGGGATTAAAGATGCCGAAGGGGTAGATTCCGTGTCATCCTCTTCAATTATCCTATCATGTCCCAAAGGACTAGGAATTGGTGTGTCATCACGTGCCATAGCCATGGCAGCTCGCTTAGACACACAACCAATTTCTCTTTGAGAAAATATAAAATAACCAGTAGTCTGGCCTTTAGGCCAAAGGTTCTAACTGGAAGAGAAATTAGCTTGAATAGCGGGTTGTTCCGCAAGGTCAGCAACAAGTATCTCTTCAAAAGAGGATATGGAGAATTATTGTTTGCATTTTGTAAACACAGTTATCCGCCGTCTATCTTGACGGTAGATGTGTTCTGTATATTTTTGCTGTATCCGAGCCAGTTGTCGAAGTGCTACTGCTCGGAGGTCAAGTGCGTATTCTTCGCAGTTGATAGGAAAAAACATTGTCAAAGTTGAGAGGTCGGCAGTGCCCACAATGTTGGCACTGATGAAAACTTTGAGTGTCAAAGTATTCTCTGTGCATGAGAGAATATAGAGTTGCTTTGGTGACAGGAGAGTAATAATATAGTGTTACGGGGTAGCAAATTCGGTACTGTTGAATTGACAAGGCCGTGCTCGTATCGAGAAAATCGGTGAACTGTCAGGAAAGCTCGGTAAAAAGTATGGTTAAGATAAAAGGGTTCTCGAAGGCTTTATAACTTGTTAGATTAATAACTGAATATATTGTTAAGGTCTCTTCTCCGTTACTTGATAATCCCTTAACTACGGGGTTTTGATTGATTTTTTGATTATCTCATATATTCGCTGTTAACGTACAGGAACCTGCATGGAGCGC
>QFET01003119.1:0-11405 GCA_003316355.1 Tuber calosporum
GTCGTGACAGCTTTGTGCAATATCTGTCTGCAGGTGTTCGTTTTGAGGAACATATAGGCTTTCTTTGTAGTAGAGCATTCTATCTGTTAGGGACCATTGTTTCGGCATTTCTTTGCCATCATTCCGTAAACTTTCCAGTTCCTTCTTTCGGTCTAGCCAATCTGGATCCTCGTTTGCCATTTCTCTTACCCGTTCTAAGAATTTTATATCAAATTTCTTGACTTCGCACTTTGCAATTATTGCATTTGACATTAGTGTTTGTCCTTTAGTGCATATCGGGTGTGAGGTAATGTCCGTTGAGTCCAAATATTCGTTCTTTCTGTCAGAATATAGGAAACATAATTGTGGTTGGTTTTCTTCCAACCGTATATCTGAACTGCCAAACCCTTGGCTTGCTCGTTCAGTTTCATCTAACTCCATAACCTCATGAAGTTCTCTCTCATCAACCTTTTCCACAACCATCTGAGCTATCCGGTCTCCTGTGCGTACCTGAAAAGGATTGTCAGTAGTGTTGACTAGGAGGATCTTAACCTCTCCTCTATAGTCCACATCCACTACTCCGGCTCCAATGGAAATACCATGCTTGACTGCTAATCCACTCCGGGGTGCAATACGTGCATATGTTCCAATTGGTAATCCGATAGCCAATCCGGTCCAAATGAGCACTTGCCCATTCGCAGGAACTATGGTGTTTTCAGTACTGTATAGGTCATGACCGGCGGCTAGCTTGGAACCTCGAGTCGGGATTCTTGCTTCCTGTTGAAGTCTTTTAATCCTTATCGTATTGTTCTGTTCCTCTTGAGGCAACCGCTGACTGAGGTGTTCGTAGTTTTCTTTTCCCCATATAACTGAGACAACATGGTTTCAGTTATTCTGCAGGTTGTCAAAGTAATGAGACTGAAGTATAGCCTGCTTGGCATTCTCAGCTCCCTCCTCAGGGCGGTACTCTGGCCGCCTGCTTAAAGCATCCGGTTTGCCCCCTCTGGTTCCAGGTCGATAATGATTTTAAAGTTAAAATCAGTGAGCTTCTGAGCCCAGGGAATTTGTCTTGCCGACCAGGCCTTTGTGGTGAGAAAATATTGTAGGTTTTGATGATCGGTGTATATGGTGAACGGTTCATCGGTCCCAGCAAGATAGTGTCGCCATTCTTCCAACGCAACTAATATTGCCAACAATTCTTTGTCATGAATGTCATAATTGCGTTCAGCAGGTGTCAATTTTCGAGAATGGAAAGCGACAGGATGTAGTTTTTTGTTCAAATATTGAGAAAGGACACATCCAAGAGCGTAATCGCTGGCATCTGTTTCCACTACTGTTTCCCTGTCCGGATGGAAATGACATAATATCGGAGCTGTGAAAAACCGACGTTTGAGCTCCTCAAATGCTTGCTGTTGCTTTTCACCCCAAGAAAAATCCTTCAGGTTACCTTTTAGCAAATCAATAATTGGCGCGCACAGTGCGCAGAAATTCTTTATGAACCGCCGGTAGAAGTTGGCGAAGCCCATAAATATTTGAATTTCCTTTACCGAGGTGGGTGGTTTCCAGGCCTTAATTGATTCCACCTTTCTGTTGCTCATAGTAACTCCATCAACAGCCACAATATACCCTAGGAACTCCACTGATGTGACATGCAAGGTGCTTTTCGTAAGCGAGATGGCCATTCTGTATTCTCGCAGTCTTTCTAAGACTTTTCTAACCAATATGATATGATCCTTCTCAGATTTAGAGTATATAAGTATATCATCAATGTATACTACTACTCCTGCATCAAGGAAGTCTTTCAGGATCATAGTCATTATTGATTGGAAGGTGGCTGGTGCATTTACCAGACCAAATGGCATGACATTATATTCATATAAGCCGTATCGTGTGCGAAAAGCTGTTTTCTATTCATCACCCTTTCGTATGCGGATCAGGTGGTAACCGTCCTTCAGGTCCAACTTGGTGAAAATAGTGGCTCCTTCCACACGGTCGCGCAGTTCTGTCATAAGGGGTAGTGAATATTTGTTGTGGATAGTGACCTTGTTTAGTCCTCGGTAGTCAACTACCAACCTAAGACGTCCATCTGGTTTTGGCACAAAATGTATTAGTGCTCCAGCTGGTGATTTGCTGGGGGAAATTTGTCCTTGTTTTAATATATCATCCAGATATGTTCACAGTGCTTTTAACTGCTTTTCCGAGAGAGGGTATATAGGTCCCCACGGTGGTTGAGTGTCAGGTTTGAGGTCGATAGCATGGTCGAAGGTTTGATGAGATGGTAGTTTCGCCGCTGTTGAAGGACGAAAAAGGTCTTTGTAATTGTGGTATTCTACTGGTAGAGTATCGAGTAATATCTCTTCCTCATCATCTACCTTCGCAACTCGTCCAATGACCACCGCCTCCGGATCTTGTAGAACTCCCTCATCCCATTCGATTGAGATACCTTCATCCTCTGGCAAGAGATGAAGTTGACATTCTGGATCCTCAAAGATCCAGTTTTCCGGGTCATGGTTCCCTTAATGGGGTGTTCATCATTCCACCATCCGAAAGGTATTATTATTCTGTAGTTTCCCGTAGGTGCGATCTCGCACACAATCTTTGATAAGTGTTTATTCTTTCCAATTTCCAGGTAAAGGGGAAGGGTATAATCCCTTCCTGATGAGAATTCGTCTCCTGTAAAACCCAAAATGGGTCTAGGATCTTTGCGAGATTCAAAAGGAATATTCAATTCCTTGATCAAATTTTCGTGCATGACGAAGATATTAGATCCTGAGTCTAATAGGACTCTTATTCGATATCGTTTCCCGTACACATAGAGATGTGCAGTTCCTTCAGGGCATTGGTAGCGTTTAGGTTCCTCATTGGTAAGCTTTTGTCGCTTTGGCAATTGTATTATATCGGTTCGTCCTCGCTTAGAAGACATTATGGGTGTATAGCTTAGGTGTTCGTAACAACGCCAGCATTGTTTCGACCATAAAGGTCTCCTCAGACGAACTAAACAAATAGTCAATGTTTAAGATTCTGGGCGGCCCACTACAAGCGGTCTTTACCCCCTGCCGAGGGGCTCCCAAAAAATTAAAACCCCCGTCAATAGGGGAGAAACCTGTAAAACGCCATAAAAATGCAATAAGGAAAAATTATACTTCCCTTACTTTGTAGCGAGAAAATTGCCTAAAGTGGTAATATGTTTGGAAATAAAATATTATTTCCAAAAAGAATACCAAATTCCGAGAATGGTAACCATTTCCGAATTTGGACTAGCCTGTCCCCAAAAGGGAAAGTGTTGTTTGTCTTTTTTGCTCTATAAATGTTGTAGCAAAATACCATCTCTTGGGTTGTCCATTCGTAGCGTAGTTGGTGGAGTCTTACCTTGGCTGGGCGGACTCTTCACTAAGGTCATGCGTTCAAGCCTCTCTGAGGTTTGAGTAATTGAGTACCAGATTCTACGGTCAGTTGAATGGTGGAGTGGCTAGGCTGCCCATAAACCACTCTTCAACCAAAAAATAAAAAATAAAAAATAAAATATATGATGAAAATTTATTTTCATCATATCTTACCAATTTTCGAACTTCGGGGGCTCAAAATACTCGTACTGTGGATGGGGGTAGGATGGTGGGCCAACCTGGCGTTTTGCCAAATTTTTCCACAAAGTTGCAATCCTTCTACTCCCCAGCCTAGGGGGATTCCCTTTTTCGATTCCGGTTACTAGTTTCCTAGTACCCCAACTACCCAAGCGCCGTAGCCGTTGGTGCCTATAGGATATTTCCGTGTCCGATAATTCCCATAACCGAGGTGCTGCTTCACTCAGTATGTGATTGACCTTTGGTTGCACCATTGCGATTGGTGGTTTGCTCAGGAATTTTGGTCTTTCCTTAGTTACCGGTTTACCGAAGGTTATTGCAACCACAATATCCTCTCGGCATTTTCTCCAGGTATGGTTGCTAAGGCCAAAATGAGTGCAACCCTTTCCTTCCTTTCGGTTATCCACAACCTCTTGAGGGATTCCGTTATGAGCTTTCTTCCAGTCCGTGTACTCATCATTGTTTTGGCTTCCCACTTTCTTCTCGGATGGGTTTGCCTTAATCCTTTTCCATTTGTGATCCTTGAATCCACCTGAGCCTCGCTTAGCATAGACACCTTTATTGGTATCATCACGTTTTCTTTTCGACAGAGATGCATTCATCGAGGGTTCGCCTTTGGATAGTTTCCGCCGTTCAAGGAATACTTCTTCTTGTCTACCAACTTCCCGTATGGTTTCCCTCCATTCGTCATCGGAGGAGAATTTCAAATGCGATAACCGTCGCAGAATTTCCTCTGGAAGTTTGCTTTCCACTCGTACCCTCCAACTAATTCCAGTAAGGCCTGCTTTGATGTTAAGGTTTTCGAGGAGAAGAAGATAAGTGTCTATTTTTCCCTTATAGACTACCTTAGTCATTTCTTCTAGGGCTCGTCGCTCCTCTTCGATGCCGATGTATCGCTTGGTAATTTCTTGTCGAAAGCTTTCCCATGTGGAATAGTCCAGGTCCCGAGTATATCCACCTAATCCACCCATCACCTTCCGGTATTTCTCTGAGAAGGGTGCCACTTTATTCCCCTTTGTTTTCCCCAAGGCAAAAACTATTCGATGAGCATCATTTTCCCACTGTGTAGGATTTCGATCGAAATAGTCTTCACAGTCTGTCAACAAATTTCGTACGTCTTGGTTGTCATTTCCTTTAAAGAAGTAAGGTGGTTCCGCTATTAGCTTAGCTGGTCGAGAGAGTCCACCAATACGTTCTAAGAAAGCCATGGTTAACCTGTCCTCAGGTACATCGTTTCTGGGAATAGATGGTAAACGGGGAGCTCGTTCCGGCCTGCCGCCCTTTCTGCCCCGACCATCCTCTCCATCACTATCGGATCCGTCATCATCATCTGGGTCAGGGCATCACCAAGGTTACCTGGTGGTGGTGGCGGTGGTAGGTTATTTCCTCCACGGTCGACTCCTTTTCCTTTATCCTCTCTTGGAGTTGACGCAGATTCCTTTATAGGAATAGTACCTTCTATGGGTACGATTGATTGTCTTCGGTTGGACGGTCCTGGGTCACCATCACTTGGTCCATGCTGTATTGGTGCAGGAGTCCTTTCCGCCAACTGAAGTACCAGAGCATCCAGGTAGGCCTTCATACCTGCACTCTGTTCTCGTTGCTGTTGAGCAGCAATTTCGCGTTGGTCATTCATCCTTCTGGTCCATTCCTGTTCCTGTTGATTCAACTTGGTATTAAGTTCCATAAGTGCCTTTTCTAAGATTCGGTCCCTTGTTTCAGAGACATGGGCCTGTTGCTCTTGTTGAGCCTGTTGACGTCGGATCTCTTCTTGAACCTGGGCACGTAACCTTTGCTGCTCCCGTTCGGTATCGCCACTCAATTGTTCCAATGCACGGCGACCTTCCTGTATCTCAGCATCATTGATAACCTCACCTCTGGCCATATGGCTCTGCAGCAACTCTAGCATTGTAAAACCCTGCCTGGCCTCCTGTGATAGTGCTGAGATCGCAATATGATTCTCATCTGCACTTTCTTTCAAGTATCTGTCCAGATGGCGTAATGCATAGACCACATTTTGCTGGAAGTTATCTTGGGTACTGACAGGCTTCTTGGTACGCTCGGCTCGTTTCTGAACTCTTGATGGTGGACGACCCAAATGCGTAATGGGAGAGCTGGTCCGGCTTCGGGACGGAATTAGAGATGCCGAAGGGGTAGATTCTGTATCATCCTCTTCGATTATCCGATCTGGTCCCAAAGGACTAGGAATAGGTGTGTCATCTTGTGCCATAGCCATGGTTCGCTTAGTCTCCAAGATGTCTTTTTAAAGAATGTTTTAGTGAACCGTATAGTTCAACTATTTCAAATAGCGGTATTTCCGTAAGGTTAGCAGTAAGTAACTTTACCAAAAAATGGGAAGGTAGATTATTGTTTTCGTTTTGTGAAAGCAGTTATACGTCGTCTATCTTGTCGATAGATATGTTCCGTATATTTTCGCTGTATGCGCGCAAGTTGTCGAAGTGCGACTGCACGGAGGTCCAGTGCATACTCTTCACAACCGATAGGAAATACCTTGTCAAATTTGAGAGGTCGACAGTGTCCACAATGTTGGCACTGATGAAAACTTTGTGCGTCGTAAGTATTCTCTAGGCAGGAGAGAATGTTAAGGTGCTTCGGTGACAGGAGAGTAACAATATAGTGTTAAGGGGTAGCCAATTCAGTACTGTTGAATTGTCTATGCCGTGCTCGTTTCGAGAAAATCGGAGAACTGTCAGGAAAGCTCGGTAATAGTTTGGATAAAAGAAAAAAGATTCTCGAAGGTTTTATAACTTGATAAACTGATAACTTGATATATTGTTAAGGTCTCTTCTCCGTTGCTTGATGATCCCTTAACTACGGGGGACTACTAACTATTTATACACTTTTCCCAGTACTTAGGTTGGCCATATAAAAGAAGTATCCTTGGAAACTTCAGCCAAGGTCTAATCAGTGCAAACACTGTTTGACCCTGAAGATGTATGACCCTACTACAGCAAATGATTCCCCGGACTATCTATTTATCTGAGGGTGTCAAGCACTCCACCAGTAGATAGCCTTCGATCTCTTTGCCAAATGAACTAAGTTCAAATTGATGCCGCCCATTTGCGAACATCGTACGGAATACCAGGTGATCAGTCTGGATAACCGTCTTTCTTGCATATATGCACTCATGTGCATATGCATTCGGATTATCAAGAATGCAGAATACGTAATAGATCCACTTGGATAAATTACTCTGTCATCTTTCACCGAGGCTGAGTAGTTCTGGATACAATCCTACTTCTTGCCAGTGTAGGTTGTAGTCAATATAGTCACCTCCCGACGCATATACCATCACATCTTTAGATTCGAAAGTCTAGTACCATATCCCATATGTGTAACAATCAAGGTACTTCGCAAAGAACTCGCCAAGGCAGAGAATAATAGGGAAAAGTGTGATCAAATCCGACAGGAAATACAGGAACGCGAAGAGTTACTCTCACAGTTTCAACTCCACACTGGCGGATTGATGTATCATATACCTGACCCTACCTCCTACAAGGAAGCTATGGCATCGACTGAGAGAGACGAATGGATCAAAGCTATGGATGAAGAAATGAAGGTGTTGGAAACGAGGGAAGTAGGAGAAATCGTGGACAAACCAACAAATAAAAAAGTAATCAAAGGAAGGTGGGTTTACAAGGCAAAAGTGAAACAAGATGGAAGTATCGAACGACGAAAAGGAAGATACTGTGCTAAAGGTTTCAGTCAAGTACCAGGAGAAGACTTCGAAGAAGTCTATGCACCGGTCGCAAGACTTGAATCCCTTCAAGTATTACTCAGTATAGCGGTTCACCGGAACTACACTATACAACAACTCGATATCAAAAGCGCTTTCCTTTACGGAGACATCGATACAGAAACATATCTCAAAATGCCTGAAGGATATAGAATACCAGGAAAAGTGTGGAAGCTGAAGAAAGCAATATACGGACTAAAGCAATCCCCACGACTCTGGTATCAACAATTGATAAAAACCCTCACATCCTTCGATCTTACAGTTACCGATTTCGACCCATGCATTCTCACCTCGGAAGACTAATTTTGTTCCATATACGTGGATGATATTCTAATAACAGGAAAACCCAAACTGGTTAAACAATGCACGGAACACCTCGAATCCCATTTCCAGTGCACCAATTCAGTAGAAGCGTCACTTCTACTAGGAATGCAAATCAACCGAACCGATAAAGGTATCAATTTGTGCCAGTAAAGATACATCAATGAGTTACTCGAACGATTTTACATGAAAGACGCCAAAACAATAGCAACTCCAATCGAAATAAATTCTCAACTGTCAAAGGCCAAAGACGAAGACGATCGATGCAATCAAACGACATACCAATCCTTAATTGGATCACTTATGTACGTCGCAATTGCAACACGACCTGATATTATGCACTCTTTCGCCTTTCTCAGTCAATTTTCATCCAACCCAACCAACACACATCTTTCTGCGGCCAAGAGAGTCCTTCAATACCTTAAAGGAACAACGACAAAAGGACTCAATTATGTCAAACGTAACGACAAGCCTCCCCTACAGCTATATAGTGATAGCTCATTCGCATCGAAAATCGAAGATCGAAAATCGTTCACCGGATTAATAGCACAAGTCTACGGAAACACAGTTATATAGAGATCAAAGAAATAGTCAACGGTTGCACTCTCCACAACTGAAGCCGAATACGTAGCATTATGCTTCGCAGCACGACAAAGCGTTTGGATTAGCCTTAGACTGTCAAACATGGGTATCGATACGACACCTATTATCTATTGCGACAGCACTGCAGCTATCAAGCTTACCGAAAACAGCGGAGTATCGGATCGAACAAAACACATTTATGTCAAACATCACTATATGCGAGAGTTACGGGAAGCAGGGAAGATTAGGATTGAAGGGATAGGAACGGAGGAAAATTTAGCAGATATTTGTACGAAGGGTTTGACCAGGGTATTGTTTGAGGTTTTTTCAGTTATGTTAGGAATGGAATCGTAAGGGAAGTGTTGAAATGTACGTTTCCTTATCCTACTAATCATATGACTTTGTCGGTCATGTGACATAGTCATGTGATCTTCAAGAAGTATGTAGTGGATTCTAGCATGTTCTGGGTATTTCTTTAAGTGTACTATTCGTGTAACCATAAAAAGGGTATATAAAGGAGACAACCTGCCCTTCGCTTAGGATAAGCATGCAACTCAGAATATATTTTATCTTAGTATAACTATACTGTGAGCTTTGACTACCAACTCTAACTACAAGAGCAAGTGACATTCATCGCATATAATTTCATGAGGCTTGGGAGGTCGACGACTATCCTAAGGAGACTTGAAGGCAGGGTTTACCAATGGAAGACAGGTCTTTTGTCACAATCCTCCCTGAGCAGTGGACAAGTCGATAGTGTGCTGAGGACGACCGGGTGGCGAGAAGAGCGAATGACACAGCGTTCCAGTCCGCCTGAGCATGATATCTCCGACTAGGGGGGCGATAGTGCTCACTATCCTATCCTCTCCCTCGGCATCACATCAATAAATCTATAGCAGATCTCTGAGCCATGATATTTGCCGATTTTCTCAGCTTTGCTCATGCTGTACTAGGCAACCTACTAGTACAGGCTTATCCGTCACGATACATCTCAGTTTCCTTGGTAGGCGCTACATCCCTAACTCAGTGCCTAACGAAGGAGCCAATTGCACTAGCTCATGTCTGGTGTGGTGGAAATTCATGTCGGGGTCTGGCAACGGTAAAGCCTAGTATATTGGGGGAGGGACTGGAGGCGAGGTCTGGGGACATCCAGTTAGTCATTTAGCCGGCCTTAGAACCCTTTGTTTGCTATCAAAAGTCTCCGTGTAGAGGGGGAGTTGTCATCGTGTTTATTTATGAAGTGGTTTGGATCTACCATTCAAGCGCTCATTTCTCTTGACCCAGAATCGACAAATACAATGCTCCTCATCCGGTACGTTAAAACCCTGGTGAGATATTTCACTGGTAACTATTTCCCCACTTAGGCAAGGGTTCGGCCTGCTTTGCGTTTTCTGTGGCCTACACCTGACAGGAACTGTCGGCGTTTACGAGAGGAACGCCTGTTCGCATCTTCAAAGCGCAGTACAAAAAGTAAAATAAGCTCGAGTCACCTTACTTTCCCACTGGAGGCGAATGGTCACTTGCGTCCTCTGCTGCCCCACTTACAATAACTCTGCCGTGGGAAGAACCTGGGTGGGAGCGTATCCAGGGCTGGCTACTCTAGCGCTTCTGCCGGGCTTTCCAAGAAGGCGTTCTATCGGTTTTATTTCTAGCTTTAGTTTTCCACGGTTGACTATTTGCCGTTGCAAAAGAAGGTACTATACAACAGTAAGCTACTGCCTGTTATTTCACTTCGTATCTTTTTTTTTGTATTAATACCTTTGTTCAGGCTCTTAACGTTTATTTGCTCACCCCCCTCCCGTAAATTTTCGATTTACTACTGAGTTGAGATGGTAAAAGCACTAAATTATACCATCACCTCATGGCAGCGTAGTGGTAATGAACTTCTTTTCATTCCCAGGTTTCGAGTGAGGACCGGAAGTCTTGAAATGTATTTCTAATGGAAAAATATCCGCTGATTGACTTGATAGATATCTGTGGGGGTTGGGTGTCCTAATGTCAACCGAATTTCTTACGAGTGAGACAACATGATGCGGGTTGCAGCGCCTTGGAAGAATATCATACCAATTCCCCGGAACGTCTCTATCTAGGATCTAGGCAGGAAACAGGCTCTACAGCTAAGATGAAACCGAGGGTGGCAGTAACGTTTCATAAACATTTGGGTCAATCCTAAGGCTAATATCAAAGCACCCGAACCTATGGTCATACCTGTCCCCCACGTGTAAATTAGTGGGGCCTATCGGGTTGGATGAACTAAATAATGCTATTATATTTACGGAGACTGTGGCAAACCGTGAGCTGATAGGAACGTGGGGAGCCATGGGATAGGTTGTTCTAGCAAATCTTGCATTGGCGGGGGCGGAGGGGGGAGAAGGACTGAAGGGAAACAAAGTCTTGGTATGGAGTATAAAATGAGCAGCCTAGCGTCCTTTCCCGTCAGGCTTCATTTTCCCCACCTTTGGCGTGTTTCCTCTTACCGTGCCGGGGATTGATACTTACTCGAGTACGAGTACTCGAGTACTTGTACTTGTTCGGACGCATTTCGGATCGCGGGACGGCCCCCTGCAGGACCTCAGCTCCATCCTCCCGCGCTTTGCGCTCTGAATGCAAAAGAAAAAGGTACTGTAAGGGCCTTCAAAAACATTGGCTTTACAGGTACTGATAAAACCTAACTTCTCATAGGTCTATCAAGAGGCGCTGGGGGGTGGAGATGACCAAAACCCGTGATCGGAAGTCGGATAGCAGCCTCCCCAGAGAAAATGGCGAAAGTCTTAAAAACATGCCATACTGTGCGAGCACCGGTGATCGGATACCAGTTAATTTTGAGGCTTGTCCGTGAACACTTCCAATGAATCGTCATTTCTGATACCGGTATGCGGCTGAGCCTGTTTTTTTCTATATATATATTTTTTTTAATCCAATAAATCAAAGTCACTTAACCGGTATACTCATCAGAAAAAAAAACCCCCCCCTATCAATTGTGAAAGGGAAGAAACTCCGTGAACGCTTTACGATTTTCTGTTCGCCAGAAGGCATATCATATCTATGGTCGTTTGACCAACCCTTCCACCCGAGCATGTCAATTCAAGCATAACGTTGCATCAATTTACGCTAGTCCAAAAGCGGCTATCATACATAATCTGCTCAGCACAGACCAAGATGGACCCTCAAGACCCGGATCAGGA
>QFET01003120.1:0-21864 GCA_003316355.1 Tuber calosporum
CCTTCATTCCGCTCTCCCTCTAGCGACCTCTAGTTGAAGTTGACTGTCGGATTCTTCTCTCAAGTGCTCGAGAAAACTATTGGACTTGGAGTAGTCGCAATAGTAGTGAGCAAGGCGTCTTGATAGACTGAATCATATATCGTTGCCGGTTGCGCGATATAGATAGTCGAACCTTAACACCCAGGCTTCATGCCACTCCTGATAGGTCATTTTGTATGCCTGTTCCTTTCTCTCCTGCACGACATAATCTTGTCCCTCAAGCTTGCCCCATAAAACCTCTTTATTCTCTCCCATGACATCCATGCCCCTCCCTGAACTGCGTAAAGAAAACCCTTTTCCCAAAGAAACGATAGCGCGCCACGATAACAAATTGCTTTGACCCAACTTAGGAACCCAGAGAACACGTTGAAGAAAACAGGAGATACATGGTCATTAGACGTTTTGGCCATGAGCTTAACTGTTCCTCCGCCGCATGACTCTATTACAGAGTCATCGCCTAACTTGACGTTTCCTTTTTCTCGTTCAAAGTTTATAAGAAGGTCAAGGTTGCTTGTCATATGTGAGCTTGTGCCTGTATCGATTACCCAAATGTGTGGGTGTGGGGTCTTTCGCGTAGTGGTAAGGGTTTAGGATGTACTGACCAGTTTGGATGTCTCTTCCTTGCCGATCTTGGCGTTGTCAATCGCCGTCCTTTCCTTCCTCTTTTGGTTATCGGTCTTGAGTTTCCGACACTCTTTCCAAGTATGCCCTTCATTGCGTGCAGAGGAGTAATGCTTTTTGCAGTATGAGCATTCCTTGGCTGTGACCGATGTGCTGTGTCCCTTACGTTGGGGTTGTTCCTTCCCTTTTCCTTTGACAGTGGCAGTTTTATACGACTTGTCTTCTACAGAGTTAACCGAAGTTTTAAGGTCCAACAACCTGTTATAGACATGGTTGTAGGTAAGGTCGTCCTTGGTTTGGAGGTTGTCGGCGATGTTGTTCAATGACTCGGGAAGGGACCGGCGAAGGACTGCAGCTTTTGCTTCCGATGACTCGAATACCGTCTTAAATGCAAAAGGTAGGGCATAACGGTCATTTTCGGTAGCAGAGGTGCAACGGTGTTGCATGCGATTCCAGAGGGTGTCGAACTTGCCGATGTGATCAGGGATGGGTTCTGACAACTGGTACTTGGTATCGAGAACAGCGTTGAGTTGGTCGAAGAAGGAGAAGGTGATTTCTCTGTCAAATATATCCTGGCACGCCGTCCACATTGCGTGTGTCGTTTTGTTGATTGCCATGAGGATGAGCCATTTTGGATCAATGGTCTCGAGGAAGTAGGCTGATGCCCTCTGGTAGCGATCGCGAAATTCATCTATAGGGTCAACATTCGTCAGATCCCCGGCTTCATCCCGTATTTCATCGGGGATGGTTTCCGTTCCTTGCACAATGTCCCAGCAGTTGAACAGTCCAAGGACGTACTCGCAGATGTCACGCTATGTGCGGTAGTTCTCTGGGCCAGTCAGCTTTGGGATGGAGCTGAGTTTGTAACTGGGTGCGAAGCCGCGTTTAAAGTTAATAGCGTGTGTCCGTGCCCTTTGGTCAAAGGGCAGAGGGGTTGCTGGGGGATTGTCGGTTGAAGGTTCAGGGACGGTGGTTGAGGCTGAGGCCATGATGGATTTTGGTTATACAAGTTGTGTTCTTCGAATTGTTCTCTGTAACTACACACCCCCTTTAAGTCTACACAACTTTATTCAAGCCAGAAAGTAACAAGTTCACGTATCAAGGATTTTTCTGGGAGTCTCCATCCTCAGATTTGTTAACTTCTAGGAGGTTGATAAAGTGTGCGGGGGAGTGGTGGGTAACGCTTGCGCGCACATAGAGAGGAAAAAGTAGGAGACGTAGGCGAATGGTGAAAAGAGCTCCGGTAAGTAGTGGTTAATACCATGCGTGTTTCACTGAGACTTGTGTAATATCGAGGCTGAGAATGTCTGGTTTCGTCAAGAAGGAGCGTTTCGTCTGGTCGATGTTTCATGCCGAGATATAAACTTTGCCGAGAAAAATGTTTCGGGATATGATTCGGGTGGGAAATCTGGATCGATGGCAGGACGGGTTTCGCTTCGTTGACTGTGAGGTTTCGTGGTCAGTTGGAGGGTGTAAATGTATATCTTAAAGATATAGGAGGCCCGGGCTCATAACCTGTTCAAATGTGTATGGGCATGATCTTATATCTATTGGAATATACTAACGCAATACTAAGCGAGTATTGCGGGCACGCCTTGATGAGGAGAGGTAGATTTATGAAGGTAGATTGGTAGGTAGTCACTTCCTTATTCTTCTAAGCGAGCAAAGTGGGCGGTAGCCCCTATATATACAAGAGTGCGCACTCCCGTTAATTAAAAGAATATAAAAGGGAAAAATATAAGTACGAACGTGTTTAACCGTAACGTCAGTAGGAAAAACATAAGTGCGAACGTATTTGTCCCAGAAAACCTGCCAAGAAAGTCCCAAAGTTTGTATAAAACTAAAGTGGTGTGCGGGGTTTCGTTGTGGATGATAAGACATAAAGGACGGAACAATAAGCATTAAAATATGTGATAAGCAAGTGAAATAACCCGAATACTAGATAAAGAAATATACATCAGAATTCTTATCGTAATAATGAAATATAACAGAAATAAACGCACAGTATGTCCTAGCTGTAGTAATGTATGCGGTGTAATAGGTATTGCCGAAACACTAACCAAGTAAGAGTATATATGATATGTTCAAGGAAATATTCATATGAAAATGAATAAGAAATTTCAACAATCTTACTAACAATTGAAGTTTCTTCTTATTCTATTATGTTTTCCATTCATTAATCCTCCTGACCTTTTCAAAAGATGCTCTCATCCCCTTTTCATCTATGATATGACTAAAGACCTGCAATTCTCTGGCAAAGAGGTCTGATTTCTCTCTTCTCATAAAGAACTCCTATTTTTCCAACTTGTTACAACCCACATTAATGTCTTTCAACTAGTCGGACTATGTATTGGAGAATAGGAGTATATCATTGTTGTACATACACACAAAATCTCCTAGGTAGTGGGCGATAGTTCTGATATGATCTGCATAAATATTCTTACTCCATTCACTTCTCCTTGTAAAGCTACCTTGCTGATGAAACCGCCAAAGGGGATTTTGAAACAGTTATATTTGACATCGTCAGAGTCCACCCTGGGTTGGAAGTAGGTATTGCTTATGTCAATCTTGCTCCTGTATTGTGCCCTTCCTAATGCATTCAGTAATCTGATTATAGTTTTGAATAGGTATGTCATCCTTCTGTGTGATGTCATTTCTCACTGTCAGGCCTGCTAGGCATCTAATCCTGCCATCAGTGTTTCCTTTGACTGGAACAAATATAGGTGCTGCTCCCAGCACTTCTACTTAGTCTATGACTCCTTCTCCCTGTTTCTGGTCCCGCCATCATCTCAGTCGAATCTTGTACATATCTGGTAGTGAGTATGTTGGTATAATCTTTAGGTTCTCTCGATCCTTCAATCTGATTCAATTGTTGATCCTCGCTAAGTGTCATAACTTTCCTAGAATCGAATTTGGAAATACCTTCCAGTATTGCCTATTATCTCTTCTCTTTTTGTAACAGCTACTCGAATTCTAGCACTTGTTGGTGTGTAGTTGACCCATATATTGTGGTCAGGAAAGTGAATCATCAGCTTCGTATATTCGACTAATAATTTGTTTCATTTTAGGAATAGCATTCCAATCAAGGCATCGGACTTCGCTAAGTTCCCTATGATCATTTTATTACCAGTAGTCTTAATATTTCCAATCTCTATGCTGACTTTGCATTCTTGCTGGGATACTGATCATTACCCTTTCATAGTCATATGTATAGTTGCAGGAGGTGCCATTTCAGTACATGGTATTCCATGTGTAGTGACAAAGATAGTGGTCAATAGGTCTGTTCCTATTGTTCCTATATCAAATAGGACTCTAACCTGTTGGCTATTAATCAGGGTCATTCCTTCTAAACCTGCTTGACTCCAGTCACTTTTGGGTAGTGTATTCTGCACTGATACATTAGTCTCAACTTCAAGGGTGTTGATGTAAATCTCATCTTCAGAGCTAACTTCTTCAAAATGATTCAATGATGTTTCCTACATGGGTGTCTTTCTCTTGCCTTGGTCGCTTTTGCTTGTATAATCCATTGCCCTATATTCTTATCAGCATAGGGAAAGCAGGCATCTATTTCTCTTAGAGTCTTGGTTTAGCTTGATTCCATTTTCTTCTATTGGGGCTTTTGCCCTTATTTGGGTTGTCTACCTTGTATCAGTCCTTCTGCTTATCCTTTCCATATACTCCTATACTGTGTAGGATGAAATCAACTTTCATTGCGTAGGGTATCGTGGTTTGTATTATTTCGCTAGAATTTTACCATGTTTCCATTTCGCACTTAACGCTTGTGACCAATCACTGGATGAATCTCTGGATGAAAGCATATTCTGGAATAGTTCTTTCCGGTAATCGCTAACCGTATATCAACAGGTCTGGAGCCACAGTTGTGATACGAACAGTCTTGTCATTTTTGGTTTCTCAATCTCATAGAATTGTTTGTAAAGATTATCCTTCTGTCTAAATAATTGGAAGTGTTCTCTAAACTAGTCAATCAGCTGATCTAAGGTAAGGTCTTGGCCATAATTTTCTGCGACTTGAAAATCTGCTTCCAGAGCTCTCCCTTCAATGTACAGTATCTAATAGTTTCCTGTTCTGTCTGTCATAGAGTTGACTCCATATAGCTATAGGTATAACTGGACTGACTGGTACCAACGATTGAACGCTTCCGGCTTAAGGTCTTCTCTTTCACTACTAAACCTCTTTGTTGTAGGAACCTTAATGTCAAGCTTCACAACTGTTGCTGGTAATGGCTCTCTAACTACTGGAGCATTACTAGGTCCTAAATTCAACATATTTTAGAAATACATGATCTAACAGAGTTCTCTTCACTGTCTGAGCAGGATAGATCATCCTTGGGTGGTGCTGATTGGTTCCCCTTCAATCCTTTAGCATCAAAGGGAACTGTCTACGAGTTCTCTCATTTTGTTTGGCCATTTCTTTCACAGATTCTACTAGTAAACGCTTTGTTTGGTCTCATGATAACTGTCTTGCTGCATCGTCTACCTCAATCCTGGATGCCCTTGATTGTACGCCTTTGGTGTCCTGACTGCCTTTCTTTTTAGGGAGTTCCTGTCTCAGGATTTACTTATCTAACCTTGTTTAAAGTCGCTCATCACCTATCCTAGGCAACTGCCTTCAAGCCTGAGATTACTTACCACTGCCTGCTTCTAACTCTAATACTTGTTGAAATTAAAAAAAAAAAAAAAAAAAACTGTCAGACATTTCTGGGAGTATCAGGAACCAAGGTGAATGAGTCTCAAAAAATGTATAAAGAAGGTAACATAGGTTACAAACTGTCTCGAATTCAGGTTAGTAGTACTATAGGAGATGTGGATAAGTGCTTTATCAGCCGTCAATTACGATTCGCCTGCCTCGCTAAGTCGTGCATTTACTAGCTGTGATTTCGTGCGAACTGAAAAGCAGTAACTGCTCAACCAAGTATATTAAAAGCTCTGTTGGTTGAAGTCTGGGGTGTTTGAGCTCTAGGAGGGGTAGTCTTAAATACATGATCTCGATTTTCCAAGGCTTTCCTTATCTTTTAATTTGATTTCCAATCAACGGATATAACCAAGCTCCACTAGTAAACTCCGTCAATAAAACAAATACACGATGTATTTAAATTGTACAACAAACAAAATATGTATCATCCCCATATATAAAACCAAACATTTATATATATAGAGTATCAACCTGATACATGAAACCTAACCTATATATAAAACAAATTGAGTTTCAAATGATACTAGAAACTAATTATAAAGCAACTAACCCCTATTAAAATTATATGTATTAGCACAATCTTATAGCATGACTACGAAAATACAACAAAGTATTAAGAGTATACTATGTGCGCGCTTGTATGAGGAGTTTTGTAGTATGAAGGTAGATTGGTAGTAGTTCTTGTCCTTGATTAACTAAATAAAGTAGGCAGCAACCAGCTATTTATAAAGGTACGTATCCTTCTTGTACTTAGTAAGAAAACACGGAAAACATTGTAAGAACCACAAGTGCAAACATGTTTGACGCTGAAAAAACTACCAAGGAAATCCCAATAAAATATGCATAATCTGAAGTGGTATGTGTGAAATAAACTGAAAGATAACACATAATACAGGCCTGTACCATGTCACCCTACATGAAAAGTTACCCATGAAATCCCGCACACAAGATAAGAAATATACGCATATAATCTCATTCATTATCATGAAATATAACCGAGATCATAATATATATACCCAGCTATAGTAATGTTCATAGTTTTGTAAGTAAAACTAGAAATAACCAAGCAAATAAATAAACAATATTACTATAGGAAAAATACATATGAAATGAATTGGAGAAATTCAACACTTCCCCTCATTATCTACAGCCCAACAATCTCATCATCCGTTCCTGTGCCGTGTTTCACAAGTAGATTAAACATATGTCGGAAAGGTTTTTTGATGACGCGACCTTCAGTAGTGTAATTGAACGGTTATCGATCACTTCACATATTTTGTGAAAATGGATATGGATATTTTTGGTTCGTTCATTAAGTTGAGAGTTGGTTGCCAGAAGATTTGTGCCCCTATTGTCGGCATGTAAAGCGATCAGTGTTGTGAGGTGAATGTCTCAGAGATCTTTGATGTACCATTGGATTTGTCTTGCTGCCTGGGACATAGCCATATAATCCGCTTCGTTGTAGATGTTGCAACCAAGGCTTGTTTCTTGGACCGCGTGGATATATAGTCTTAGTTAAAATGAATAACATATCCTGAGCAGGAGCGGTGGGTATCAAGACAGGTTGCAAAGTCTGCATCTCTATAGGTGTTCATAGCGTTTGTAGTTGTACAAGGATAGAATCAAGCAATGTCTTTAGTTCCGTATATGTACTGGAAGACGAACTTAGAGACCTTCAGGTGGATTTCAGTCCGGTAAGTGGAAAATTGTGAGAGAAAGAATATGGTATACGCTAGATCAGGTCTAGTACTAGTTGTCAGGTACATAAGGGATAATATTATCGATTGGTATATGGACATGTTCGGTATCAGTTCATCCACTGTACCTTTTTGTAGTTGAATGCCTTTAGGTAAGGGTGTAGAGACTGGCCCTGAATTAACCATACCATATCGTTTGAGGACTGACTTGATGTATTTTTACTGGGTAAGATGTATCCTGTCTGTTGATTAGGTAATGTGTAGGCCAAGTAAGAATCTAGCTTCCCCTAAGTCTGTAATCTCAACTGCCGTTTTCAGGTCTTAAATGAGAGAGGTAGCTTGTGGGGTAATGGCTGATTATATAGCGATGTCGTCAACGTAAACATATTTGTATATGTCGTGTTTACCATGAACAAACACGCATGGGCCTAAAGCTGATGGCGCAAAACCTATGGAGATTAGGTATCTAGCGAGGAGAGTATACCATTCATTCGCAGATTGCCTAAGTCCATAGAGACTTCAGTTAAGTCGCCATACTCAGTGTCCATTCCCGAACACAGGTAACAGTCGCATGTAGACTTCTTCTTTCAACTCGCCATGAAGGAAAGCAGATTTGACATAGAGTTGCCATTGTCACTATTTGCTTTTAGTGCATTTTGTAATGAGGAAGCGTAGTTATTCATAACTGATGACAGGAGTGAATATATCTTCAAAATCAAAACCCTGTACTTGTCAGAATCCTTTGGCAACAGCTCTTGCACAGTACCGCTCTATTGTACCATTAACATTTCGCTTGATTTTAAAAACCCATTTACTGTCAATAATCTTGCGTCCTGTCGGCTTATCTAGTTCATTGCAAGTACCACTTTTCTAGAGTGCCTTTATTTCTTCGTCCATTGGGTGGGTCTATTGTTCCTTGAGCGAGTGGTTCACATCTTGCGTGTACACTTTAGGATCCACGTCAGATGGTACTGTGATATTTCTGCCCAAGCATTGAGGTGGGCGAACAGTTTTGCTATGTCTGGTCTGTCTCTCTGGTCGTTCTTCCAGTTGTACCAGTTATACAAGAGGTTCTGGTGATTTTTCTGAAGTTTAGGTAACGTCATAATCTTCAGGATGTTCAGGTGGTGGAGGTGCAAGTAATTCGATGGTTGGTTTGTCTATCGTTTCCTGTGGTTGAGTCTTGTCAGGTACCGGTACTCAGTGATAGGGAGGTGGATAGATAGTTGCAAGGTCTCCAATGAGGGTGCAGGTTCCATGGGTTCAAGTGGTATTATTGTATTGTATGTCAAATGGAGCTGTGGCGTGTCTAAAATCTTATGTAAATATATTATTTATACACGGTTTATCTTGCTAGAGAAAGTATATCCGACAAGGTATCCTTCTATAGCCCTGGCCTGTAACTTTGTTCCTGGTTTTCTGGTCTCCTCAGGTATATGAACAAAGCATTTGGTCCCGTAGAGGCGTAGGTGGTTTTCCAACATCTTATTTTTGTAGAGAGATTTATATGGCGTTAGTTTTCCGATGGATCGTTTAGGGTAGATGATCCAGAGGTACACAGCTGTTGTATCTGCTTCGGCCCATAAACCCGTTGTAAGACCTGTTAAGATAGATCGTGTAAATGTTATAATTGTCCTATGGTACTGTTCAGCAACGCCTTTGGATTTACTATAGTGGGGAGGTATTTTGTCATGTATGATGCACAGTTTTTCAAACATAGTTGTCATATCTTTGTTGACATATTCTCCTCCATTATCGGCCCCGAATCGTTACAACGTAGTGTTGTCCTGGGTTTGTCTTTTTTTGATGAATAGGTGGAATACTTTAACGGTATCGGATTTGGCCTAAAGAGGATATGTCCAGTGATACTGTGTACGATCATCAATAAAGGTGACATAGCACCTAGAGTTTCCGAAGGAGGGGGTAGAGAATTTTCCACTAACATCTGAGTGGATTAACTCATAGTGGTTTTCACATCTATACTCTTTTGGTTCGGGTTTGCCTTTTGTTAATATGGATGATATGTAGATTTCACACGGTCAGTCTTTCAGAACTTCGGGGATGGTTGGATTGTCAGAGTAGTTGGTACATTAGAGGTAGGATGGTAAAGGCTGTCCAAGCACTTCATGCCAGTATTGGTAAGTCATCTTGTTCGCCATTTCTTTCTCTTCTTGCCAAACATAGTCTTGACCGTGAAGTTTTCCCCATATAACTTCTCTTTTATTCTCCCTGTATACAAACATATCTGCACCTTTACTACTCAAAGAAAATCCTTTCTCCAAAGAAACAATACCGCGCCATGACAACAAGTTACTTTGACCTAAGTTTGGAACATAAAGAACATGTTTAATGAATACACGGGCTACATAACCATTGGATCTTTTGGCCATGAGCTAGACAGTCCCTCGGCCGAATGATTCTATTACCGAATCATTGCCTAACTTAACAGTTCCTGTACTTGGTTTGAAGTTTATAAGAAGGTTTAGGTTACTCGTCATGTGTGAGCTTGCGCCTGTATCGATTACCCAGTTGTGAGGGTAAGGAGTATTTTGCATAGAAAGCAGGGATATAGATGTACTGACTGGTTCGGATATCTTTTCCTTGCCGATATTAGCTAAATTAACAGCTTTCTTTTCCTTGTTCTTCTTGTTGTCGCTTATGAGTTTGTTACACTAATTCCAGGTATTTCCCTCAGCGCAAGCAGTGGGGTCATGCTTTTTGCAGTAGGTGAATTCCTTGGACATTAATGCAGGTCTCCGGAGTGGTTCCCTTCCTTTTGCTTTGACATCAGCGCTTTTATACGCTTTGTCGTCCTTAGGGCTAATCGAGGGTCTCAGGTCTAACAACCTATTGTAGAGGTAATCGTAGGTAAGGTCCTCCTTGGTTTGGAGGTTGTCAACAATGTTACTGATCGACTCGGGAAGGGAACGGAGAAGTACAGCTGCTTTGGCTTCCAGTGACTGAAATAACTATTTGAATACAAATGGCATATCATATCGGTTGTTAGCAGAGGATGATGAGTACCGGTGTTGCATTCAATTACTGAGGGTATCGTAGTTGTTGATACGCTCTGCAATTGGAGCAGAGGTATCGTACTTGGTATTGAGAACAGCGTTGAGTTGTTCGAAGAAGGAGGTGATATTTTCTCTAGTATATTTATCTTGGAACACTTTCCAGATAGGAGGGGGTGTTTTGTGGGCAACCAACAAAATAAGCCATTAGGGGTCAAACGTTTTAAGGTAGTAGGCGGAGGCCCATTCATAGCGATCGCGAAATTCAACTATTTTCTCAGAGTTATTATTCCCATCTTCATCCTATTCTGCCTCAGGCAGAGTTTCCCTTTCCATTACTACGTTCCCACAGTTGTATAAAGTCAGGACATATTCTGAGATATCACGCCAATTCCAGTAGTTTTTAGGGCTAGTGAGCTTTGGGATAGAGCTCAGTTTGTAACTGGGTGGCCAACTACACTTGGAGTTGTTGGCAAAAGATGTGGGGTTAGGTGCAGGAATTTCAGGAGGAGGAGGAGAGGAAACCGTGGTTTCTGCCGTGGCCATTTGGCTCGGTAAAGTCAAAGTGACTTAGGTTGCTAATTACCAGTGCTTTGCATTGCACTTGGGAGTGGTTGAAGCTACCAAATTGCACTGTCCGTAAGAACCTCAGATTTAGTGAGGTAGGAAAACTTGGACTTTAGTGAGGAGCGCTAAGACTTTTGGTATTTTTTTGGCAAGAATGTTTCGCCAATAATGTTTCTCTAATAATGTTTCGCTTCGCGAACGATGTTTTCTTTCAACCAAGATTTCGTTTCGACCGGGGTTTCATTTCGAATGAAAGTGTTACAATGGTACTCGAGATATTATTCCAAGAAAGAGGTTTGTTTCGTTTTAGAAGGAATATGTTTCATAGTCAAAGAGCATAGCCTGTAAATGTAAGTCATATAGCTAAGGATGGCCTGGTCTCATAACCTATTAATATTATATTTATTGACACAATCTTTTAGCATGTGTACTAAAATACAATACAGTATTAAAAGTATACTATGTGCACGCTTGTATGAGGAGTTTTGCAGTATGAAGGTAGAATGATAGTAGTTCTCTCCTTGATTAACTAAATAAAGTAGGCGGCAACCAGCTATTTATACAAGTGCGTATCCTTCTTGTACTCAATAACAAAATAGGAAAAATATTGTAAGAAATACAAGTGCGAACATGTTGGACGCAGAAAAAACTACCTATGAAATCCCAATAAAATATATGTAATCTGTAGTGGTGTGCGTGAAATAAACTCAAAGATAACACATACTACATGATTGGTACGAGGTACCTATACATGGAAAATTAACCAAGAAATCCGGTACACAAGATAAGAAATATACACATTGAATCTCAATTATTATCATGAAATATAACTGAGAACATAAAATATATCCTAGCTGTTGTAATGTCCGTAGTTTTGTAAGTAAAACTTGAAATACCCAATCAGATATATAAACAATATTACCGTAGGAAATATATATATGAAATGAATTGGAGAATTTCAACAAACCCTTACTAGCCTTGGGAGTTACCTTTAGCCTTGTCAGCCTTAATAATAGTAACCAATACCCGACACAGTAACCAACCCCCAAGTATCTTGAGAATCAAAGAGGGACTCCAATGATAGTATGAGGAGAGGCGGATCTGGCTCGATAGATAGATCTAACATCGACAAGGTAAAGGGTATCTAACCAATACAGCCGCCACTCTTGAACTTGTATTATTAAAGATGTAGGTACTGTGAGGCAAGATAGTCCAAATCCTTAAGGAATTGCAGGCTCTTTTAATACAAAAGTTTGAAGCTAGGAAAACTTAACAAAAGCACAAACATCTTGTCCTACAAACATGCTAATAGAGGCAGCATAATAAGGGAACCATATACTGAAAACAGATGGTTAAAAGCAACAGCATGAAGCTAACAAAACAACCAACAGAATCCAAATAAGTAGGCATAACGGATCTCTAATACTATTCAAATTCAGTAGGTATAGCTGGAGGATAGCGATACACAAATGGGTGAAATGCAAGGAGCGAGTAATGATAAGTGAAACACAAAGATAGAATAATAGTTAGAATGTAATAACCAAGTAGGAATAGATAACTAAATAGTTGGGCTTATCAGGTATAAACCCAAATAAGTAATATCCAACATCAAGTTAGTAGTAGTAGTGGAAAAATAGTAGGATTCCGTCACAAAACACTTCCACAGCTACCATCCAATGTACCCTCTCTATAAGTAAAATAGGATTAAAAGTGAGAGTAATATGCTAATGAGCCTGATAATATTCGCAATTGGTTTGCTAAATATACAGATGTCTATAGTAGAATCCTACTCTCTCTCTACTATTACTACAATCTGGATGTTTGTTAATACTTATTTGGGGTTATACCTGATAAGTGCTACTATTTGGTTGTCACTTCCTACTTGGTCATGACATCCAAACTGGTTCTCGTTTCCTTGTATCGCTTATCATTACTGCATCCTTGCTTCTACCCATTTGGGGATCAGTTTCCTTCTGCTATACCTACTGGATAAGTATATATTTAGCGATCACTTATTCTTCCTTATTTTGATTCAATTCCTAGTTTTGTTTACTCTATCCTATTGTTTTGAATCCACTGTTTTCAGAATATGGTTACCTTGTTATGCTGCCTAAAATAGCATGTTGGTTGGTCTGGATATTTCTACTTTAGTTAAGCTTTCCTAGCTACAATCTTTTGTATTTAAAAAGCATCAGCAAAATGTTTTTTTGTGTCCAGTACTCCCTGTTCCTTTCCTGCTCTAGGTGATGTAAATATAAACTCGTAATTTGTTTGGACATGCCCTGATCTAAGACATCTAGAAGTGCTTATTTTGCTTTAGGACCCATCAGGTGTCGCCCAGAGGACACTCTATTGAAATGTTTACCATATGATTTAGACACTAGGCATCTCACTTCAGACACCGGTGGACGCTTGTTCCGTTTTGTGACTTGTCTCCACTTCCCAAATCCATCTTCCAGAGCCCCTCTGTATCTGCTCTCCCCCTACCATTCCTCCCTTGCAATGCCTTGTTTCCTCCATGCTTGGTCAGTATTTCGCCCTTCCCTTCATTCACGAGTCATTATGGCTTTCACACAGCCTATGATTATACTGTAGCTTCACCTCCTAGTATTTCAATCTTCAAATTCACTTGGTATTTCCTTGCCTTTGCCAGGCATCTTCACTCTATCACTGGATTTTGTCAGCACCTTGTCCATATTGACAAAGTTCTTTTTGCTCTGGTTTAGATGTCTCCCAACATATTCCTACTCTTTCTGATGTCGCTGTAGTCCTCCTTCAGTTTTAACTATCTTCATATCTTACTCTTCATTACTATAATCCACTAAATGTATTTACTGAGTCTTATAGAATTTCATATTTTGTCTGTCTTTGTAATAGTATCCTATTATGTTTCTACTATTACAACTGAGTTGATGTTGGTTATTACTTATTTAGATTTATACCTGATAAGAGCTACGATATGGTTGTCCCTTCTTATTTGGTTATGACTTCCTAACTAGTTAGTCTTTTCTTATTTTGCTTATCATTACCACCTCCAAGGTTCTACCCTTTTTGGTATCGCTATCCTCCCGCTATACCTACATCATTTGTTTAGTATTAGCGATCGCTTATTCCTACTTGTTTGGATCTATTACTTATTTTGTTAGCTCCACCCTTTTGTTTTTAACCCTCTGTTTTCGGAATATGGTTACCTTGTTATACTGCCGCAGGTAGCATATATGTTGGACAGGATATTTACGCTTTTAATAAGTTTTTCTAGCTACAATTTTCTGTATTTAAAGAGCCTATAATACCTTAAGGATTATGACTCTCAAGCCTCACTCTACTATCATCTTTAATACTACAAGTTGAACATTCACTCATTTAGTTATATCCCTTTAATTATGTCTAGTGAAGAGGTATCCATTGATGCCTCCTCCTATGCCAATATTATCTTCAGAGTCGCTTTAGGATTCTCGCGATGCCGGGGAGTAGGTTGAATTTTTTTACCAAGACTCAAGTATACCTTTGATCTTCGCCAGAGGACTTATCAGACTTCGCCTACTTTGCCCCTGCAGTACTAGTACACCTCCTTGTGTCCAAGAAGGCCTTGAGCTGACACCTGACGTGACCTGCTCACCCTAGCTAGCAAATATTAATCTTCCAAGAGATAGAATAAGGCACTTCACTAGAGGATCAGTAGCATGCTCCTCAGGACCACAAAGTCAAGCACTATTACCCCCACCTGCACCACCTTATGAATATAGAGATATTTCTTTAGAAGATAGCAGCAGCAGTGAAGAAGAACACCAAGACTAATCCCAACACTAAACTCAAGCCCAAGCCCAAGACCAAGACCAAGACCAAGCCCACGACTAAGACCAAGCCCAAGCTCTAGACGAAGTTCAAGAGCAAGTTCAAAAACTGTTCCACCATGATGTCCAATCTAAGTAAGAACCAAGCTCTGAGTCAGAATCAGATTCTGGTCCAGAGGACGCTCCAGGACCAGTAGCCACAGGTTCGCCTGCCTGACCATCCTGGCTACCAAAATAACCAAGCCCTAAACCTGACATTTTACCAACTCCATCAAAACCACTGAGTTTGTGTAGTCCACCAAGCAATCCAAGTCCTGCACCCATCGCCATGTTAGTCCCACCAGAGGGAAATAATCTTCCTGAACAGCCTGCACAATTTACATTCATTGGAGAAGGAAAAGATCGAGATCCATTGAGAATCAACACATAGTTCAATACAGTCCATCGATACATTGCCAGTTTTGGCATAACTGACGATGTCCCTGAAGCCCTGCAATACTATGGAGCCTATTGCAAAGAGAAAGCCCACAATAAATTTACCTAATATAAAGCATCCCAAGGAGACCACACAGTTGCTGCACTCAAATAGAAAAACAAGCCCTACTTTCTTCCTAAAACATTTACAGATACCATCTATAACCAATGGCTACTAGTCTAGCAAACTACCAGCAGAAAAAACAGTACACATTACTGACACTGTAATCTTACTTGAAATCATGTGAGACTGTCTCCCCCCTGGAACAATTTCGGAATATTTAGCAAACCAGAGACTCTTAGATGCTATGAATATCAAGCTCAAGCGAGCATTGAAACCACAAATCACTTCTGATAACTCCTTTGACTAGCTCGTGGAAATAGGGGAAAAGTGAGATGCAATTGCCCACTTTACAGGACTATATGGAAACAAAATCGTAAAGGAAATGCAACCTCTAATGAAGGTCCCAACAAGCATCCAAACGCCCCCAGAATAGCAGACAGAGAAATAAACCAATATATTCCAACAACAAATCTGAACTTCCAAGAGTGTTCTAATCTTAGAAGGATCTACGAAGGAGAGACAATGACTGTTACTATTGTAGAAAACATGATTACTACTTTGATACCTGCTTTGAGGAGAAGCATCGGAGCACCCAATAGCAAGGAAATGGAGGCCCTGGCGGATCCAGGAGGTGCCAGAATTTTTGAAGATCATACCACACCCAGGAAGGCGATGCCCATATAAACCAATCAGTCACAGTTAACACCAATCATGCAGCACCTAGTGGAACTCAATCCCAAGCCGTTGAAGCATACATCACTGTCAAATGCCTTAAAGCAAAAGCACTATTCGATACAGGAACTGTCGTAGACAACTTAATATCAGGAATGTTTGTCACTACACACCAAATCCTTACCAGAGATTACACACTTCTATTAACCTCAAGATTGCAGTGAAAGGATCATGCTCAGCTAAAAACTATGTGGCAAAGCCAGTCATACAGATTGATAAGGAAAGCCACGATATCACCAAAGCACTAGTCTGTTCCAGGGATAACTATAATATCTTCCAAGGAATGCCATAACTTGCTTCCCACCATGCTGTAATAGATTGCGGAAAATCTATTATCACCTTCCCTGATACAGAAATTACCTTCAACTGCAAGAGAGCTACATTTGCACTGGTGTCAGCCATCAATGAAGCAGATGCCCTAGACTTCATTTCTAAGTTTCCTACAGAATTCCCAGGCAAGATGACAGCTAAATTACCAGACCTTAGAGAGGTCAACCACCATATCTAGCTAAAAGATCGTATTTCGGACCAGAATCTATGATTCTTCACATTCCCTGATAAGATTATGCCAGCTTTTAGAGCATTGATCGAAGACAAGACATCAAAAGGAATCATTTACCCTAGTGAGCTATACAGTCAACATATTCCCAAAGATGAAACCCAATGGTGTACTGAGACTGCTTGGTAACCTTGTTCCCAGAAAGAATATTACTATCAAGGACCATAGAGCGATCCCAAACCAAGCTATGATACTTAGACCTGTTGCCAGAGCAAAGTTCAGTTCTACTATAGACCTAGCATATTGGTAATTCTAAATCTGAGTTATAGCTAGCAATGAGAAATACAAGCCCATCAAAACACCATTTGGATCCTTTGCATGAAGAGTAATACTACAAGGAGATGCCAATGCCCCTGCTACAATCATAAGAGTCATAGAGTTTGTGCTAGATTGATTCATTGGGAAATTCGTATAGGTATACATAGATGACATTACTATCTTCTCAGATACTGTTAGGGACTGTATTTCACACATCAGATCACTCTTAGAATGACTACAGTAGCACCATATCAAAGTATCACCAGTCAAGTGCAAATTCTTCACCACCAAGCTCTCTCTTCTAAGATATATTATATATGAGAGAAGAATTCTTGCAAACCCAGAAAAAATTCCATTCATCCAAGACTGGCCAACACCAAAATTGAAAAAAAAGTTAAGACCTTTATAGAATTTGTGATATATCATGCACAGTTCCTCCCACAAGTTGCCTCCACTATCGCCCTCCTCTCTGACCTAATTTCTCAAGAAGTGTTTGAATAGTGACCTATGTATGTGGAAGCATTCAAACTGGTTGAGGGCCTGGCAGAGGAAACAATCCTGCTCCGCCGCATCTCATATGAGATATCATCTAATCTAATATACCTCATTACTGACGCATCTAAAGTTGGATCAGGAGTATAGGTTGGCCAAGGACCGTCCCCTGAGAAAGCATAAACTGCAGCCTTCCACAGCAGAAAGTTTGCAACAAGTCAGCTGCACTACCCTGTCCAAGAATTGGAACTTTTAGCGATTGTGGATGCTATAAAGGCATTGCATCCAATTCTATATGGCACCAAGTTAACTGTTGTATGTGACAACAGAGCACTACCCTTTTTGTGGAAGCAGAATAACCTCCAACACCATCAAAGTACAAGTTGCTGGTTCCTGCAATCTTATGATTTCGATATCATACACAGACCTAACAAAGACAATGTCCTCCCAGATGCAGAATCAAGTATCTATGAAGACACACCAGATGATAGAGACCAAATACTCAAATACCCTCCAGAAAAGATATCTATAATGCCCCACTCTTCCGCAATGAATAGTGTATCAAGATACTATCTCAATATCGCCCCTACCCAAGACCCTTCTTCTGCACTCACTCTGCTAGTTACCTCTCGCTTTCAAACTCCGGAACACTACAGCATATGGAATTCACATCATGGCACCAGCATAAACCCCTCCTGTTCCAAAGATGAAAGTCACTACCCAGATACTGTATAACAAGCTATTGACAAAGTAGTAGAAACTGTCAATCGTGCAACGAATGCTATTCAAGGTTGTGAAATCCTCGAGACCTCCTCCTATCACAGCAAACCTCAAGAGCTATCTCAAGCTACAGTACTTATTGAGCAAGCTAAAGCTCTACTGCCTGGCCTTGCAGCAAGAATTGAAAATGCTCCTGGAGATATGGACCAACCACTGCATTCAGATCCTGTCACCAACTGCTTTAAATGAATTCAGGATTCTATATCTCAACTAGAATCCATTGCAGTTACCACCTCCAGAAATAGCACCCCCATTAGTACACCTACTGGGCAAAACCCTCTACCCATACTAGTCGCTCCTCGACCCCACGTCAATTTACTGGAATGATTTCATAAATCTAATAAATATAGAACTATGCATTTGTCAGCCTATGTCTTGGACGAATGCCAAACCCACATATTTAGAAAGTATTCAGGATACTTTCCATCAGGATCTCGCAATAATCCAAGACCCTTTCCTCTGTACTCTTCCTCCAACTTGGTCTACCTTCATCATCCCAAGCTCAGAGCAGAACACAGAAGGGCTGTTCGACGTCCCCTCAACGATGATGAAGGCCACCCGGTCTTTCATACACTTATGGATAAGAAAAAAGAACCAGAAATACCAGATATCGACCAAGGATGGGATCTCCCTACCCTAGAAGCACCTGTCAATTAGGAAGATTGTTTTCTTGAGCAGCCCTCCTCATAGCTTAACCTTCCCCCTTTTCAGCTTACTAAGAACATCAAAGGAAAGTGGTACTCTTACATTCGAAATACTACCCCGAATGACCCTCTCCTCGAGGTAGCTACCAAGGCCATCAACTACAATGCCTGGCTCTTATATAATAGATCCTGGTCAAAAAGGGGTAGGATGACAGTTGAGACTGTCCTTATGTCCCTTGTAAAGGATGCTATGAAGGTATAACATTAGAAGCAAAATTGTTCACATTACCTATAAGCAAATAGCACATATAGGTTGGCAGATATGATTTTAATAAGCTTCAAGACACTTCTACTAGCTCTCTATAAGGAACGATTTCTAAGACTATGTTCACAGATGCCACCTGTGCTAGCTCAACAAACAGCCTACCACTGTCCCTGAAGGATCAGTCACCCCCCTTACTGTCCCTAGACAGCCATTCTTATCACTTGCAATTGACTTTGCAGGACCTTTCCCAAGTGATTCCAAAATGGAACTCATCATAGTTATCTTATATTGATTCAGTGGTTTTACCTACCTCATACCAGTCTCCTAGAACATTAAAGCTATGGAAATAGCCCCCCCCCTCATTGCACAAGTTTTCTCAATTAATGGTTTCCCTCCCTTCCTTGTTGTTGACAGAGACCTCTAGTTTACCTTACCCTTTTGGATACAGCTTATAGCTAATCTCAATGTCGATCTCAATATGGCTACAGCCTACCATAACCAGAGCAATCGACAAACTGATCACAGAATGAGAACTGTTCGCCAATGCCTTAAAACTATGTTTACCCACAGGGAACCAAGTGGGTTTATCATATACCTCATGTCCAAACTGCAATCAATGCAGCACCTAGTGATAGCACTGAACTGTCCCCTTCGAAATCACCTTTGGCAGACTACTAAACCTCCTCTCTAGTGTCAGAGTTCTCCCCACTTCAGTACCTGCAGCAGACGAGATTGCTTTCCAGATCACGAAGAATCAGGAAAAAGCCCGAGATATACACAAAAAGGCCAGAGCATGCCAAACTACATCCAGCAAAAACAGTTGCAATGATGCACCCTGAATCATCCCTAATGAAATTTAAGTCATCCTCAAGTCTACATCCTATATCTATAAGGTTGCACGAAATCAAGAACTAGTCGCAATTTGGCTAGGACACTTCTCTGTGAGCCTAGGAGATAACACACACAACAACTACAAACTCTGACTCCATTCAGTAATAGCAGGAATCTACCAATGGATCTATTGCATCTATCCTGCCATTTACCTAAGACCAAACAACCTGCCTATCCAGGAACTCCGGAAGCCATATCCAAAGAGCCCGTCACTATCGATGCTAGTGGACAAGGGTAATAGGATATCGAAACAATATTCCAATATTCAATCTATCGTAGAAAGGGACAGTTCTTAATCTATTGGAATGACTATTATGAAATCGAAGCAAATGAGAACTCATCTACAACCTAGAAGGTACCAGCACCTTCATCTGATTCCTCAGGTTTGTTACCTATAATCAATCTGTACCTTTCAGACTCCCTTGATCCCATTACAAGACTTTCTCTTCCTGGACCCTTCAGAAACCCAACGATGCCACCCTCTCACCTGAGCTTCACCCTGACGGATTTTGGAAACCCATTCAAGACTCAGACTACCCAGAATCCAATACTAGCACAACACTCTCCACCATGGATGAATCTGAGATGGAAAGCTAACTGCTTCAAGGTATTATCTCTGCTACAATAGGGCCAATAAAGATATAAGGTCCTGACACCAGTGATGGACATATGTTTACTAATTAAGTTATATGTTTTAAAATTGAGTAGAATACTACAAAGGCAGGTTGGTCATTAAGCACTTTAGGATATTCCTTATTGTTTAGTTTGTTTTATTTCTTTTAAGGGGAATGTGACGGAATCCCACTATTTTTCTACTATTACAAATGACTTGATGTTGGTTATTACTTATTTGAGTTTATACCGGATAAGGGCTACTATTTGGTTGTTTTTTCCTAATTGGTTATAACTTCCTAACTGGTTATTCTTACCTTTTTTCAATTATCATTACCCCATCCTTAGTTCTACACATTTGTGTGTTGCTATCCTCCCGCTATACCTACTGGATTTGTATAGTATTAGCGATCGCTTGTTCCACCTTGTTTGGGTTCATTACTTGTTTTGTTAGCTCTATCCTGTCATTTTTAACCCCCTGTTTTCGGAATATAGTTACCTTGTTATGCTGCCTCTGTTAGCATATTTGTTGGACAGGATGTTTGTGCTTTTCTTTAGTTTTTCTTGCTACAATCTTTGGTATATAAAGAGCCTGTAATCCTTTAAGAATACGGAATCTCAAGCCTCACAGAACTATTATCTTTAATACTACAATTTGAATGGTCACCCTATTAGTTCCATACCTTTTATCTTGTTTAATGATGACTTATCCATCAATACTTCTTCCTCTATCCTAATAGTATCTACAGTGTCCCTTGGAGATTCTTGAAATACTTGGAAGTAGGTCACAGTTTCTCTCTGTAATCTGCCTATACTATCCTTTCTTCCACAGCTTTTCAATAATTAGTGACCTCTACCGCACCCCCTTCGGCTAGTCCTCTCTAAGACCTATTTCCCATGAGACATTTCTGACCTCATTAATCTACATTTATTTTTTCCTCTAGTTACATCATGATATACTAATATCAATATCCATTTTCATGCATGTTATCAGCACCAATTTCATCAAGCTGCCTTGTTAAATCTGCATCTCTACTGCCTAAACTGGCATCAATAAAGCCAGCCAGCTTGTCATGCCCTGCCTCATCTTGTGGCTCTTGCGGGTTCTATCCTCTTGGAGTAGTACATGTGCAACTGACTTTAATAGATTGTTCTTCATCCTACTACAGATGGATTCCAAACTCTGTGGGGAAGGTATCAAGATTGTCACAATATCCGTTGTTCTACTCTACATGAGTTCTCCCATCGTTTGTTATTCTATCCTCCTATCCGCTCCTTATCTAGTAGATTATTCACATCTGGAAAAACTTTGGTGTTTTGGCCCAAGTTAGTAACTAGAGTTCCAGCAGGCCTGTTTTTCCATTAGCCAAATTACCCCTAGTCTTAAGTTGATATTTTTTATCTTTACCATAAGAACTGCAGTTGTTACGATCCTATGCGGTAAGCTGGTTCTGCAACAGGTAACTACTTCTCTTTGGGTTGGATGAATATGACGGGGCCATTGTTGTAGTCCGGTATGGGGCGTGGCGCTAATCTCAGCCACCATGGTAGGAGTACTATTGCAACGAGTAGTACTAGGCGGAGTTCCACTTTTGCTCTTAGGCCTATGCCTACGTTGTCTTGATAGCTGAACCCTATAGTTCCTATCGCA
>QFET01003123.1:0-17581 GCA_003316355.1 Tuber calosporum
GGGACTGCCCTTCCAGGCCCCCTCCACCCCCCCCCGCTCTGGCTTCTGCCCAGCCCACCACAGATGATGACGAAATGGACGTCATCCCAGATCTTCCCCATAGCTCTACTGCAGACTCACGCCCCTCCTCCCACCCTCCGGGGTCCTTGGGTCCTGCTGTTGACCTTACCACTCCCAGGCCCATGAGGCCCGCTCAGTCCGCCCCTGGCATGTCCAGGTTCTCCTCCCGGCACGGTGCACCACCCACCCAGGTGGCGCCCAGCCCCTCCCCGGCCCCCCGGGATCCTATGGGCTCTGCCCAGTAATGGATTACACAACCACGACTCCCCTGCATGAGGTCCCTAGGGCCTCATCCTTTCTCTCCCTTGCTCAACACAACTGCCTGGGTAGCTGGGATGTATTTTCTTTCTTTTTTAATTCTTTAGTTGAACTTTCATTTCCTGTTTCCCTGGTTTGCATCCAGGACCCCCCAGTTTTTCAAGGTCAGGTTCCCACCTTTGCTGGTTTCAAGTCCTTTTCTCCACCTTGTTCTTCCCCCAAAAAGCCAAGAGTGGCTTGTTATGTTTCTTCTTCCTTACTCTTCATGAGCGTCATACTACCTGTATTTTTTGGGAGGTCTGACACTATGGGTCTTGATCTTTTCCAGACAGACAAACTGTTTGGGTTTTCCTTTCCACGCCTGCGGGTTATGAACTCGTATTCACTCCCCGGCAGGGCCCCCTCCACGCATACTATCTCACCTCTTGAGTTGCTTCCCCTGGATGGATTTCCTATTATCTCTTTGGGTGATTTCAACATTCACCACCCCTCCTGTGACCCGCTCCGGGCCCACTCCCCCACAGAGTTAGCTGTGTCTTTTCCATACTTCTCAAGAGCGGCCGACCTTGGCTACCAGCTCTTGAACACCCCTGTGGTCTACACCCGCTTCCCTCTGGGAGGCGGGAGCAGACCCTCTGTTTTATATCTTTCCTTTGCCACTCCTGGATTATTTCCTTTTTTCTCCTCATGGAGTACTCCCCTCCCCTCAACAGGATCAGACCACGTCCCTATTGTGCTCTCCTTTAGGCATCCTAAAGACACACAAGCAAATTCCCGCCCCAACTGGGCCTTGACCGACTGGGCCACCCTCTCGCCTCTACTTGAGGAGCTGATAGTCCCTGACGCCCCCAGCCTGCCCACCTTTGCTTCCCTTTCGTCATGGTTTGACACCTATTTTGGTCGCGTTTTTTCCTTGCTCCGCAATCACACCCCCCTCTCGCGCCCGTCCCCCAGGGCCAAACCCCGGTGGTCGCCCCTCCTGTCTGCTCTTAGGAAGGAACACCACTGTGCTGCCCGCAAGGCTCGCTCCACCCGTTCCCCCAGTGATATCTCTAGCGCCAGACTTGCCCGCCTTGGCTATTTTAAGGCCATAAAAAGGGCAAAGAAGGCCCACTGGACCTCACTCCTCCTAAACGCCACCCCCTCTTCCCTCTGGGCCACCAAGCGGCTAGCCCTAGGTTCTCCGACAACTCGTTTCCCCACCCTCCCAGGGACTGATACCCCTGAGTCTATCAACAATGCTCTCCTCATCCACTTCTTCCCTCCTCGACCCTCGCCCCGGGCCCCCTCTATCCTCCGCCCCTACTCTGATGCCTCTGAGTTGTCCTCAGATGAGATCTCCGCCGCCCTCAGGGCCTCCTCCTACACTTCAGCGCCGGGTCCTGACACCGTCCCCTATGGGGTATGGAAGATGGTCCATCGCACCACCCCTTCCTTACTTGTTTCCCTCCTCTCCCCTCTTCTCCTCCACAGATTCCACCCGCCCTCCCTCAAAAAGGTCAACGGTGTGGTCCTGAACAAGCCAGGCAAACCAGCCTATGACACCCCAGCCTCCTTTAGGGTCATCGTCCTCCACGAAACGATCTCCAAAGTTATGGAAAGAATTGTCGCCTCCCGTCTCGCCCTCGTTGCCAGGGCCTGTGGGCTTCTCTGTCCCAATCAATGTGGCTTCCTTGCGGGCCTTTCCTCCTTTGACGCCGTCACTACACTCGCTCATACAGTCCGCACTCTGCACCGCCCCGCCCTCCGCGTCTCCACCCTCTTCCTTGATATCAAAGGAGGTTTTGACAACGTAGATCGTGATTTTCTATCCTCTGTACTCAGGAAAAAAGGAGAGAATCACTACCTTATCTCCAGGGTCAGGTCCTTCCTCACTGGCCGCACCTGTCGTCTCCTCTCCCAGGGCTCGCCTGGAATCTTTTCTTCCGTTTCTGTTGGCACCCCTCAGGGGTCTCCTGTATCTCCTTTGCTTTTTGTTATTTATGTTTCCTCCCTTCATTTTTCCCTCTCTAGGGGCCTTATACTTTCCTATGTCGATGATTTTGCTTTTACTGTATCATCATCTTCCTATCGCCGCAATGTTCAGCTGCTGCAGGCAGCCTTTTCAAGGATCAAACGTCGCGCATCAGAGCGTAATGTTCCCTTTTCAGTTCCTAAGACGGAGCTCAACCACTGGCGCACTAAGAACCAGCGGGGCTCCCCTTGCGTCATCCCCATTCACTTGGATGGACAGATCTTCCATCCCGCCAACTCCCTCAGGTGGCTAGGCTACTGGCTCACCCCGACCCTCTCCACATCCACTCACTTCTTCAAACGCCTGGCCCTCGCCCAAGGCGCCTTTGCCACTATTCGCAGGCTTTCCCCACCAGGGGCTGGCCTCTCCCCCCACCTGTGCCACCGCCTGGCTGTTTCCCTCCTCCTCACCATCCTCACCTATGGGGCGGACCTCTTTGTACCATCCCGCGGAATGCTAAGGCACATGGACGTCTTCTGGCCCCAGATTCAGAGATGGGTCACCAATTGCTTTCGCTCCACCAGACTCTCAGTCCTCTCCCTGGAGAGCTGCCTCCCTCCTATCACCCTCCTATGCGCCCACCGCCGTAGGCTTGCTGCGCTCAGGCTAATATGCGCCCCTCCCACCATCAACCCAGCTGCAGGGCGGCTCCCCGACGACTTTCCCTCCCTCCTGCAGGCGCGCGCTCCAGACTCATGGCGCCACCTTGCACGACGCCTCCAGCCCAACGTTAATCCTCTCCATTGGAAAACTCCTCCCCCCCGCCCTCCCGTCCGCACTCACCTCCCAGTTGACGCGATGGCCCACCTCATCCTCCCCATTCTGGGATCCTTGTCCTTCGCCCCCCTACCTGGAGCTGATCTCGCACCCCTTTGTCCTCCCCTCCCCCCGCTACCAGCTGTGCGCGCCGCTTACACTGGCCTTAGGAGGCGGGCCCATCAGATCCTTATCGATGACTGGGGAGAGGCCTGCCCTCCCCCGCTTTACTACCCCTACAGACCGTCACTGTCCCCGCATCCTTTCATGGGCCTGGGAAAGTTCTTGGCCGTCCGCATCCATCAAATGCGTGCCTATAAGAGCTACCTGGCTCTTTACACCTCCTGGGCCTCCGAAGGGGAACCCACTCTCTGTCCACGATGCTGGGATTTCGACGAGGACTTCCAGCATGCCATACTCTCCTGCAAGGCCACCGCTGATGCCCGCAGACGCCACCTCCAAGGCGTCAAGGGGATAGGCGTGGACGACCCCCTCTGGTCCTCTATCCCATTGCTCCTTAACCTGGTCGCCTAGCTACAGGAGACGCAGGTTGGCTTCCCTGCCGACATGCTGCTATCCTCCCCTTCATCTCCGCCTCCTTTGGTTGCACCCACCCCCCTAGGTTCCCCTGTCCTCCCCCTTTTTTCGTCCCCAAGTTCTTAAAAACTTGTGGTCTTTCCTTACCTGAGAGCTTGGGTTCTGTACGTTTCCTTGGCTGGGTTTCCCTTACTCGAGTTTACCGTACGAGGTGTATGCTCAGTTACCTGTCCGGTTAGAGCTTTATGTGCTGTTTGTTTCCTTTGTATTTGGTTTTTTGGAATTAAGGTTTTGTTTATGCCATAGCTAGCGCTGCACGCAAGTTCTTGTACCTTAACTACGAATATATGATATAAAAAAAAAAAAAAAAAAAAAAGAGAAACCGACCTGTAGTTAGGACTCTTCACGCAACCATCTAAGTTCTTTCCTATACAAGTACTTTACCTCTTTACCGTTCCTTTCCCTATTGGCGTTGTGCGATAGGAACCATAGGGTTCAGCTATCAAGACAAAGTAGGCAATGGCCGAAGAGCAATAGTGGAACTCCGCTTAGTACTACTCGTTACAATAGTACTCCTACCCTGGTGGCTGAGATTAGCGCCACGCCCCATACCGGACTACAACAACGGCCCGGTCATATTCATCCAACCCAAAGAGAAGTAGTTACATGTTGCAGAACCAGGTTACCGCATAGGATCGTAACATTTGGTTGCGTCACCTAAGCAACACCCAACTACAAAAACGGCAGACTCTACAGACAACGACATCGACCTTACTGAGGGCGAAATCGATACCTCAACACCTGGCCCGGTACTTAAAGAAGCAATTAGCACAAACCTATCCAGAAGCCAGTCACATTGAACCACAACTCCGGTTACCCCTGAGCCGGCCTTACCAACAGGATCTCTGGAACCAGAAACCCCAAGACCAGTAATGATATCAGAACCAGGACCAGCAACTGCTGGTGGAGGAGCAGGAATTCAACTAGCAGGATTTACAACTGCACAGTTCCAAGAGATCCTGACTCTGATAAACAACCAGCGAGAAACAACCAACAACCGGATCAAAGTCCAGAAACCTCCTACTTTCTCTGGAACAAGGACCAAACTACGAACCTTCTTAGTGCAATGCCAACTATACTTTGAAGCAACACAAGAAACACTACATACGGAACGCAACACCTACGTCAAGAGCTTGTTAAGGGATGCAGCAGCAAGCTGGATAACCCCTTTTGCAGAAGGACGCAAGCTGGAGACCTGGACTACATATGAAGATTTCACTACAGCCCTCAAAGACCAGTTTGGGGATGTGGATGCAGAAAATGCAGTAAGGACAAAACTCGACTGCCTGAGGCAAGGCAAGGAACCAGTCATGGAATACTGGAATCACTTTCGCCTCACAGCTACAGAGGCGAATGAGGATGATGGTACACTAAGACGCCAATTCCTTAAAGGAATTAACCGAACGCTCCTGGACGCAAGGGCAGCGGACCACATGGTAGCGGCAAATGTCGATGCCCTTCCAGCCTGGGCAATCGAAAAAGAAAACCGGATCAACATGATCAAGCACCATCAAGGAAACAACAGTACCTTTATCCAACAAAAGGAAACTCCCTGGAACAATAACGGAACCTGGAAGTCGGGCAACACTATGGAAACCTGAGGCCACCCAATGGACCTGGATGCTACCAGAAGGCGTCCACGACTAAACCTCTCACCAGCAGAGTTGACAAGAAGAAGGGACAACAACCTATGCCTAGGATGCGCCAGACCTGGGCACAGACTCAGTAATTGCCGAAATGCAAGAGATGAGAATGACTATACTAGGCAGTTCAACAGCAAGACCAACAATAATCGCTGGAAACCATGAACCAACCTACACGATATGGAGATTAGAGAAACACCAGAAGAGTCGGGAAACGAAGAAAGTCCCCAGTAAGAGATGGGCTGCGGGACAACAAAACCAAAACCAGCAGAATCGGCAACATCTGCATGGCACTTACAAACACGGAAACTTTGGAACAAGAAAAAGACCATACCATGGTTAAAATGCGTTTACATGGCAAGGACAAGACAGTTATCATCAACGGCATGATTGACTCGGGCGCTACAGAAAACTTTATTGACAAGGAATTCAGCAACAAACACTGCATACGAACCAAGAAAGCGAAAGAAATACTAGCAATCTACCTTGCGGACGGGAAGCTGACCGCTATGGGACCAATTACCCATATAGCAGAAGTACCTATGGACATCGGCAGCCATAGGGACGTGGCAACCATCCAAATCGCAGATCTACCCAACCATGAGGCAGTGCTAGGGCTGCCATGGTTAAGAAGACACAACCCCAAGATCGATTGGGAAAGCAATAAGATCACGTTCGATAGCGAGTGGTGTACCAGAGTATGCCTAGAAAGCTCACCAGCAGTGGACTTAGTCCCTGAATCGGAAGCCCTAGAAGAGAACTTGGAGATACAGTTCTGCACGATCCAGGCCCAGGATGTCCAGAACATCAAAATCCAAAGATTAAGCAATACGGCCACACTCCCTACCTAGGGGTCAGCCAAGGCCTCAGGACATGACCTGTATGCAGGAGAGAGAATTACGATACCGGCAAAAGAACAAGGAATCGTCAATACCGGGATAGCTATAGTAGTACCAACAGGCACCTATGGGCGGGTGGCTCCGCGCAGCGGACTGGCAGTTAAACACCAGCTTACAGTCAATGCGGGAGTAATCGACGCCGACTACACAGGGGAAGTCAAGGTGGTCCTGGTCAACCTGGGAAAGGACAGTTACACAGATGAGCTGGGAGACCGCATCGCACAGTTGATATGCAAAAAGATTGTCATAGGACAATATGAAGAAGTGGAGCATGTGGCTCCTACTATGAGAGGCGCAGCAGGGTTTGGAAGTACGGACCACCCAAAACGCCAAAAGATTGAGATCAACGAGATCTCTGCTAGATCATTGGGCAAGTTCTACTGAAGAGGCGAAGTCACAGGAATCCTCCAGTGGGATTATAATACGAACAAACCTACCAGGATCGAAAGGATCAATGTCAGCACCGAATTGCCTATCAAGGCCAAGAAAGGACAAGAAAAAGACAAAACCCGAAACATTGTGCCACGGGAATACCACCAGTACCTGGACATGTTCAAGGAAGAGGAAGAAACTCAGCTACCACCCCACCGACCAAAGGTTGACTTGGATATCAACCTCAAAAAAGGAGAAACAGTACCAGCAAGAAATCTATGCCCATTGGGCGAAAAAGAGCTGGAAGAACTAAGAGAATACATCAGGGTCAACAAGAACCGGGGCTGTATTCGAGACTCTTATGCAAACGGGGGATCTCTAATCCTGTTTGTTAAGAAGAAAGACGGCAAACTAAGGCTATACGTGAACTACCGTGGGCTCAACGAAGTCACCAAACGAGACCGATACCCCGTACCACTGATAGGAGAAGCCCTCGATAGGCTTAGAGGAGCCAAGGTCTTTACTAAACTAGACACCCGAAACACATATCACAACATCAGAATCAATCACGGAGACGAATGGAAAACTGCCTTTACCACCAAATACGGCATATACGAATACACGGTCATGCCATTCGGACTCAAAAATGCACCTGCAGCGTTTCAGCGATGGGTCAATAGGATTCTCAGCAAGTTTCTGGATATCTGTTTTATCGTCTATTTAGATGATATTCTGATATATTCAGAAAACCTGGAACAACACCGAACCCATGTCAGGATGATTATGGTAGCCTTAAGAAAAGAAGGGCTGACACTGAAGCCATCAAAGTGCGAATTTTCACAAGGAACAAACCCAATACCTAGGCTTCATCATCGACAAGGACCGAGTCAGTGTTGATCCTATCAAAACAAAAGCAATATTGGAATGGAAACCACCCGAAAGCAAGAAAGGAATACAGTGCTTTATGGGATTCTGCAACTTCTATCGACGATTCATAGAAGGGTTTAGTCGGATAGATAAACCACTCTATGAACTGACGAAGAAGGACGGCAAATGGAACTGGACCGAGAACCAACAAAAAGCATATGATGAATTGCGCAGGTGACTTACTTCAGCCCCACTATTGGTACACTATGATCTAACCAAGGAAATAATGATTGAGATCGACGCTTCAAAATATGTATGCACAGGCATTCTATACCAGAAGGGGAGTGATGGAAAATGGAGGCCAGTGGCAGACCGGTCTAAAACAATAACGCCCGGGGAATGCAACTACGATATCTACGACAAAGAGCTCTTAGCCATTGTCCAAGCATTGAAAGAATGGAGAAGATATGCAAAAGGAAGCAGACACCAGGTTTTGGTCCTCACAGACCATAAGAACCTGGTACCGTTTACCACGACAAAAGAGCTTAACGACAGACAAATCCGATGGAGCGAGACCCTATGTCAATACGATATCAATATACAATTCCGACACGGGAAGGAAGGGGGCAAACCAGATGCCCTTACTAGGAGAGCAGAAGACGTCCCGAAAAAGAACGACGAGAGGATCCAATAAAAATAAAGGATCCTACTCCCAAAAGAACAATACTTCGAAGCCATGGAAGTGGTCAAGTTTGTCGCTGAAGATTTTGGCATCCGAGAAGCAAGAACGAAAGACAGACAGATAAGAGCAATCCAGGAAGCCCTGAGGAAAGGAGAGAAAGAAATCAAAGGAGTGGCTCTAGTGGCATGTGAATGGAAGGAAGGATGCCTATGGCATCAAGGAAAGATTTGGGTACCGGAACACGAAGAGATCAGAACCCAAGTCATACGACAAAATCACGATACCCCAGCAGTTGGGCATGGCGGAACCAGCAAAACTACGGAACTACTATCCCGACAATATTATTGGCCAAAGATGCGAGATGACATAAAGACATATGTCAAGGATTGCCTTACATGCCAAAGAACAAAAGCGATAAGGCACGCGCCCTACAGACTACTACAACCGAACGAGGCGCCACACTAACCATGGAAATCGATAGCAATGGACTTCATCACGGACCTGGCGAAATCAGACGATTATGACGCCATCCTGGTAGTCATCGACCACTTGACAAAAATGAGCTATTTCATACCATGCAACAAGGATATGAACACCAAAGAATTTGTCCAGATATTCCTACGGGAAATATTCCGACTCCATGAACTACCACAAGCTATCATCACCGATAGAGGAACGCTATTTACATCAGACTTGTGGAAAGAGACTACAAAATCCCTTGGAATTGAACGAAGAATGAGCAACGCCTTCCATCCACAAACCGACAGACAAACCGAAAGGACAAACGGAATATTGGAACAATACCTAAGGGCCTATGTCAACTATCAGCAAGATAACTGGGCGTAATTAGTACCATTAGCGGAATTTGCATACAACAATGGAAAACAGGAAACCATTAAGACCACACCCTTCTACGCAAACTATGGACAACATCCGGAACATGGGGCGATAGGCCACATGTTACCAAAGGAAACCACGAAAAAGGAAGAGATGGGTCATCTACACAGTATCCTACGTCAGGAAATGGTCTGTGCAAAATTACAACAAAAAGAAAACTACGATTAACACAGAAAACCCGATCCGAATCTCCAGTCAGGCGACATGGTCTGGTTACTGCCAAGGAATTTAAGGACCACAAGACCATGCAAGAAGCTGGATTACAAGAAAATCGGACTATTCAAGATCCTTACGAAGGTGGGCACAAGTGCCTATAAATTGGCCTTGCACCAACAGATGAAGGTCCACAACACCTTCCACATGTCACTCCTCGAACTATAGCAAGACAATCAGTTCCCCTCACAAAAGCAAACACCACCACCTCCAATCAAGATAGAAGGAGAAAGCGAGTATGAACTCGAAGAAATCATTGATTCACGCATACACCGAAAACGCCTACAATACAGAGCCAAGTGGACTGGCTACTCACGAGAACACGACAACACGTGGTACCCTGCGGTAAACTTCACCAATGCCAGCATCGCCATTGTACGTTTCCATCAGCAGTACCCAAGAAAACCCCGAGTGGGTTACAGTTAAAATCGAACCCACAAGGCAAGACCCAACGCCATTGGGTCCAGACGCAGTCTGGGGCGATAGCCCCAAGGCTACTACCCCTACCAGCCCGCCATACGCTACTCAGGAAGAAAGGGAAAAGCAGGCAGCACACAATGCTCTTTTGTGGACTGCCTGTTACGATGATTCCTGCAACACTCATTTACGCGATAAGGAAGGAAGCAATTGGTTTCTCTGACAGCCCAAGTTGCGCAAACCGCAACAACCACACAAGGAGACATCCTGGAAACACTGTTTTAAGGACACTTGTCGTACTCACAGACACGACAAAATCGCCACTGGGTTCTACCCAAGACGAACAGGGGAAGCGGCACCCCTTACGGAAAACGATACCCGTATTAGGAAAAGAAAAAAAACTGTAAGGACACAGTTGAAGGGAGAGGGGGGCGAAAAAGCGAAATCGAGACAATCCCCGACCAAGAGAGTTTGACACGACAGTTGCATGGGCTACGAGAACAACTTGGCACCGCAGAAGCCACAATCGAGGCCCAAAGAACTGATATGCGGACATATCAGAGAATGATTGATGACCGGGACCGGACTATTAGGGCGGCACACACCACCTTAGAGGAAGTCTGGAGGAACTACCTGTCGGCCGAACATCAATATCCGAAATTGAAAAGGGAACTGCGCAGGTTTGGAGAAAGCCTGACGAAGATGGGACGTTAAGCCTGAAGGGACTCAGGCTTAAGGGAGAGGGGAGCTAATGTCACGATTGGTGACTAAGCAAGGCAGAATTTCGCATGACTCATAGTTATGAGTCACAAGGTTGTTATATTTCGCACTATGACTCATTAGAAGAAATGGGGTTTCACATGATACACACTTGTGCAATCCTTGTTATGTTGTGATTGGTTGATCATGCACATGACTCACTTTTGTGAGTCATATGATGTAATGATTTTTGCATATGACACACACTATGAGTCATGGGTTTCGCGCATGTGACCACTTTAGGGTACATGACTTATTATATGAGTTATGATTGGTTGGCACGCGGCGCAGTTGACTCAGAGGAGTCAGCTGATGGATTTCATACTATGACTCACTATGAGTCATAGAGGTCCTGTGACTCACAGGTATGAGTCACCAGGGTTAGGGTTGAGGGAAGAGTGCCTATATAAGGACCTCTAGGCGACCTGTAGCTAGGACTCTTCATGCAACCATCTAAGTTCTTTTCTATACAATTACTTTACCTCTTTACCATTCCATTCCCTATTGGCATTGTGCGATAGGAACCATAGGGTTCAGCTATCAAGACAACGTAGGCATAGGCCTAAGAGCAATAGTGGAACTTCGCTTAGTACTACTCGTAGCAATAGTACTCCTACCCTGGTGGAGGAGATTAGCGCCACGCCCCATACCAGACTACAACAACGGCCCGGTCATATTCATCCAACCCAAAGAGAAGTAGTTACCTGTTGCAGAACCAGCTTACCGCATAGGATCGTAACCAAGAGTCACAGTTGAACAAACCCTTAGGACTTTTCAACTTATTCATTCAGATCAATGTGGCTGGTAGGCACAAACGACTCCCGAGTGGACTCCATGATCCCAGGATGGGAAAGAGGATAATCCCCAGCCTCTATAGACAATCATACCCCTACGGCCGTGGCGTACGCCCTTGGAGTCGACACTGGCACCTTGTGCAGTTGCTAGTTAATATAGAAAAATGAGTAATTTGGGTGCCTCTTGTAAGCCTATATACATCGTCGCCGTCTGACTGACCAGATGCTTGCTGCAGGTTATACCCAAGGGCGTCTCTGGCTACGTCTAGGAAGTGGAACGAAGCGATTCCGCCTGGTACTCGCAGAGTTACACCCTGTTGATTTTAAGAGAGCCTGGGTATTCCTAGATGGATATGAAAGTGCAATTGAAGTATGCTACTCCAACATATACTGCGAGTACACTGATGCACCATATGATGCCTATATGGTCACTGAACCTATCAGAACAAGTTGATAAGGAGAGGCAGTGAAGACAAGATGGCATTGGGCCGATCACGAACTCTAGTCTTCCTGAACGATAGATGCAGAGCCGGATATGCCTGTACGAAGCACTCGCCCAACAACCAACCTGTCCCCTTAGTGTTCTCTAAAGTTATTGGTCCATTCCAAACTGAGCGGCCATAGCTTAAACAGCCAAAAGACGGATAACATCTCTGACAACTTAGGGTTCACACCAACAGAAAAGACAAAGCTCTGATCTTGCTGTTAGCTGTGCGGGTTAAGAGAAAGTTTCACGGTCAATGTGGGTTCCCTCTCGGATCAACAGATGAAAGTTGGGGTGAAGATGCTTGTTTCTATGTAAACCAGTTGTAGTTCGCAAACACTCCGACACGGAATATTAATATTGCAGTGCCTACCGAGCTTTAGCTATCATCAACAACGTAGAAGAGATTTTATCAATATCATAAGTTTTACTCAAAATCTTTACCTACAAGCCTTCCTAGATAATCTCTGTTTACGAAGAAACAATTAAGCCTGGCCAGATTCCCTTGCCCTTATTATTGACTACCCTCAACAGTGGTCCTATCCTACCAGGATCAGTATTAGCATTATGGTACTTTGTAGTCTATATCGATGACTATTCCAACAGTATTAGGGTATACCTTTTAAGATCAAAGATAGCTGGTGAAGTTGTCTCTGTGTTTCACGAGTTTATAGTTTTATTAGAAATAAAGTATTTTGAGTGGCTCATTACATGTTGCTGATGGGATAACATTAGAGTAGAGAACGACAGTAGTCTCTTTAGAGGAATATTGACAGTTTCTGGAATCTCTTTTGAGCCTTGAATGCCGCACATACAATATTAAAATGGTTTTAATAGAATTCTACTATATTTCTAGTATTACTACTGACGTGATGTTGGTTATTACTTATTTGGATTTATACCTGATAAGCGCTACTATTTGGTTGTCCCTTCCTACTTGGTTATGACTACCTAACTGGCTATTCCCGTCTTGTTTAGCTTATTACTACCTCCTCCTTGCTTGTACCAATTTGGGTATCGCTATCCTCCTGCTATACCTATTGGATAAGTATAGTAGTGGTGATCGCTTGTCCCTGCTTGTTTGGACTCCATTACTAGTTTTGTTAGCTCCATCATGTCGCTTTTAACACTATGTTTTCATAATATAGTTACATTATTATGCTGCCTCTTTTAGTATGTTTGTTGGACAGGATGTTTGCGCTTTTGTTAAGTTTTCCTAGCTACAATATTTTATTTTTAAAGAGCCTCTAATCCCTTAAGGATTCAGACTCTCAACCCTCACAGGACTACCCTCTTTAATACTACAAGTTGAAAGGTCACTCTATTAGTTCCATACCTTTTACCTTGTCTATTGAAGACCAATCCATCGACGCTTCTCCCCCTCTCCTAATAGTATCTACAGACACCCTTTGGGATTCTCAAGATACTTGCGAGAAGGTTACATTTTTTGACCTATACTCATGTATACCTTTAATCTTCGGCAGAGGACTGATCACCCTTTACGTACCTTGACCCTACAGTACTAGTACACCTCCCTGTTTCCAAGAAGGCCTTGAGTGGACTCCTAGTGAGACCAGCTCACCCTAGCTAGCAACCATTTCACTTCCAAGAGATATCAGATGGCAGTTCACTAGAGGATCAGTAGCATCCTCCTCAGGACCCCAAAGTCAAGCACCTGTACCCCCTCATGCACCACCATCTGAGGATTCAGATCTATCTTCAGTAGATAGTAGCAGCAGCGAAGGAGAGGACAAGACCAAGCCCAAGACCACGCACAAGCTAAAGCTCCAGACTAAGTCCTAGACAAAGTCCAAAAACAGCTCCACCAAGATGTCCAATCTAAGAAAGAATCAAGCTCAGAATCAGCCTCAGGTTCTGGTCCAGTGGACACTCGAGGCCCTGCACCCCGAGCTTCGCCACCTAGGCCACCTCGACTACCAAGAGAACCAAGAGACCCAAGCCCTCAACCTGACAATTCACCAAGCCCACCAAGACCACCTAGTCCACCTCGTCCACCAAGCAATGCATGTCCTGCCCCCTTCGCCATGTCTGTCCCTCCATAGGGAAATATTCGTCCTAAATAGCCTGCACTATTTACATTCCTAGGAGAAGGAAAAGATTGAGACCTATTGAGAATCAACTCACAGTTCAACAAAGTCCATCGATACATCGCCAGCTCTGGCATAACTGACTAGGTCGCTGAAGCCCTGCAATACTATGAAGCCTATTGCAGAGAGAATATCTACGATAAATTCACCCAATCTGACGCTTTCCAAGGAGACAACACAGTTGCTGAACTCAAACAGAAATTCCATGCTAACTTCCTTCCTTCTATATCTACAGATACCATCGATGAATAATAGCTAGAAGTCAATCAAACTCCTGGCATTAAAACAGCCCAGATAACCGATACTGTAAACATACTTGAAAACTTGAGAGACAGTCTCCCTCCAAGAACTATTTCAGACTATTCAACGTAGCAGAGACTCCTAGATACCATGGAGGTCAAGCTCAAGCCAGAAGTGAAACTACTTATCACTTCAGACACCTCCTTTAACCACCTAGTAGAGATAGCGGAAAACCAAGATGCAATTGCCCACTCTACAGAACTATACGGAAATTGTCAAGGAAATGCAACCTCTAATGCAGTTTCCCAAAAAGTACCCTAGTGCCCCCAGTACAGCACCTAGCAGAATCAATCTAGGTTCTCCAAAAATACCTCTCAGCCTCCAAGAGTATCCCAGACTGAGAAAGATAAGCACTGGAGAGACAATGACTGTTACTATTATGGAAAATATGGACATTACTCTGATAACTGCTTTGAGAAGAAAATTATAGAAGCACCCAGCAGCAAGGAAATGGAGGCCCTGGCGGATCCTGGAGACCCCAGAATATTAGTAGAACATACCATACCCAGGAAGACAATCCCAATGCAAAGGAATCAGTTACAGTTACCACATTCTATGCAGGACCTAGTGGAACTCAATCCCAAGCCCTCGAAGCATACATCACAGTCAATATCTACAAAGCTAAGGCACTATTCAATACAGGAACCACATGAATCAACTTAATATTTGGAATATATGTCACTACCCACCAAATCCCTACTAGAGACCTCGTGACTCCTATTAACAGCAAGATGGTATGTAAAGGATCACCCTCAGTAATCAACTATGTGGCCAAGCCGGTCATACAGATTGACAAGGAAAGCAGTTATATCTCTAAAGCCCTAGTCTGTTCCCTGGTTAACTGTGATATCTTCCTAGGAATGTCTTACCTTACTACACACCATGCTGTTATAGATTGTGGAAAAACTATTATCACCCTCCCTGACCAAGGAATTACCAACACCTACAAGAAAGTAACTTATACACAATCTTCAGCCATAAATAAAGCAGATGCCCATGACTTCATTTCAGAGTTTCCTACAGTATTCCCTGGCAAGAATTCTGCGGAATTACCACTCTTCAGAGATGTCAACCATCAAATCCAGATGAAAGACACAATTTTGGACCATAATCCGAGATTCTTCACATTTTCTGACAAGATCATGCTTCAATTGAGAGTATTAATCGAAGACTAGAAAGCAAAAGGAATTATTTACCCAAGCGAGGCACACAACCCAGTCAATATATTCCCAAAGTTGAAACCCAATAGTGAAATCAAACTACTTGGAGACCTTGTACCCAGGAATGATATTACTATCAAATACCATGGAGCGATTCCCAACCAAGCCACGATACCCACAACTGTTGCCAGAGCAAAGTTCAAATCTACCATAGACTTAGCAAATTGGTGCTTCCAAATCCGAGTTCTCCCTAGTGATGAGAAATACAACACTATCAAGACATCCTCAGGATTCTTTGCTTGTAGAGTTATGCTGCAAGGAGATGTCAATGCCGCTGCTACAGCTATGAGAGTCATAGAATTTAACCTAGATAGATTTATAGGAAAATTAATTTGGACAAACATGGATGACATTACCATCTTCTCAGAAACAGTTGAGGACCAAATTTCACACATCAGATTAGTCTTAGGAAGACTTAAGTAGACCAAAATCAAAGCATCACCAGCCAAGTGCAAATTCTTCACTACCAAGCTCTCACTCCTAGGCCATGTTAAAGATGAGAGAGAAATTCATGCAAAGCCAGAAAAAATTCGATCCATCCATGACTGGCCAACACCAAAATACAAAAGTGAAGTTCAGAGCTTTATAGGAGTTGTGATATATCATTCACAATTCCTCCCATACCTTGCCTCTACCACTGCCCCCCTCTCAGACCTAATTTCCCAAGAAGTATTTAAATAGCGAACCCTGTATCAGGAAGCCTTCAAACAGGGTAAGCGTCTGGTCAAGGATACAATTCCACTCCGCTCCATTTCATATAAGACATCAGCTGATCTAATACATCTCATTACTGACACCTCTAAAGTTGGATCAGGAGCATGGGTTGGCCAAGGATCCTCCCTTGAGGAAGGATACCCTCCTGCATTCAACAGTAGTGAGTTGGTAACAAGTCAGTTACACTATGCTGTCTATGAATAGGAACTTTTGGCAATTGTGGATGCCATTCAGGCATTCCATCCAATTCTATGTGGTACCAAGTTCACTGTCGTGTCTGCCTAAAAGGCACTATCCTTTTTACTGAAGGAGATTGACCTACCTTACCGTCAGAATAGATCGTGCCTATTCCTTTAATCTTATAATTTGATATCATACACAGATCTGGCAAAGCCAATGGCCTTGCAGATGGACCATCAAGGATCTATGAAGATACCCCTACTGAAGAAGACAAAATTCTTGAACACCTCACAGAGAAGAAACCTATAAACACACACTCCTCCACCATGACCAGTCTATGAAGACACTACCAAAACATCGCTCATGTCCAAGACCTTTCTTCTGCCCTCACTCTTCAAGAACTCTTTCACATTCTTACTCCTGAACACTACTCCATGTGTAATTCACATCATGGTACTAGCTCAGGCCCCTCGAGCTCCCAAGAAGCAATACAAAACCTAGATTCTATTGAACAAGCCATGGACAAAGCAGCAGATACCCTCGTGCTTACAACCAAAGCCATTCAAGGTTGTGAAATTGTTGAGACCTCCTACTATCTCTTCAACCCTCATGTAAGAGGTGCTAGCCTGTGTGAACGGTTATACAATAGTGCGTAAGCGGTAGCCTGCTATCACTTTAGTGTCTAAGGGAGACCTGCTAAGAGGCGAAGACAAGGGGAGTACAATAGAATGGTTAATAGAGCGAAGGGGAACAATAGGATCGCCGTTCAACCAACTGTATTCTCTGTCTAGAAATCTGTTTGAAATCTGATATCTCCTGCTAGCCAGGAGACCACTTTTAAATACCTGAAATCTTTCCTGCAAGAGCTGAGGCTCTGGAAGCCCGCAGCAACTATCATTACCGGTGAGTGTACAGCTACCGGAATCCTATGGCGCTTCCGGAGTCCTGGAAAGCCTGGGGCTTTCCCACAACACTGCCTCTATCCTACCGCTGGTATAGATGACCTGTTCCTTCACTTGGAACTCCTGGGGCACTGTAACCAGTATAGGTTACTATTATTAAGGCTGACAAGGCTAACGGAAACTAGCAGGGCTAGTAAGGGGTTAGTTTATTTTTGGTTTCAAGTATCGTTTGATACTTAGTTTGTTTTATTATTGGTTTCAAGTATCGTTTGATACTTAGTTTATTTTATGTTGGGTTTCATGTATCAGGCTGACACCCGATATATTTTATGTTTGGTTTGATGTATCGGGATGATACATATTTTGTTTGTTGTACCATTTAGGTACATGAGGCATTTGTTTTATTGGAGGACTTTACAAGCGGAGCTTGGTTATATCCGTTGAT
>QFET01003125.1:1828-13485 GCA_003316355.1 Tuber calosporum
TATGATTGAACGGACTCAACTTATCCGAGCGATCCACAGGCCCTGAAGTTAATTCCGGAAGGGTCATGTGTCAGATGATCCCTGAGTGGAGAAGGGAGCTCTCTTAACGGTCGGAGAGGGGATGGGTGTCATTAGCTTTATAATTCTACTTAAGTAAACGCGAACGGCACTCTACTCTGATAACCAACTATCGTCTCAAGAAGACTTGAATTGAGTGAAGCTCTGGCTTAACGATATTAAGTTTTATCATTTGATTCAATTATTTTATCTTTACCTTCTGTGAACTTTGCATTGAGTCTTTTGGTGCGGTCGCAACCTTAGGATGCATCTTCCTATAGGGTGCCCCTGGTACATCAAGGTTGTGAAATCATCGAGACTTCCTCCTATCTCAGGAACCCTCAAGACCCAATCCATGCCATAGTACTTATTGAGCGAGTTAAAGCTCAACTGTCTGGCCTTGCGGCGAGAATTAACAATCCTCCAAGAGATATGGACCAACCACTTCATCCAGATGCTATCACCAACTGCTTTAAACGAATCCATGATTCTATCACTCAACTGCAATCCCTTGCTGTCACCACCTCCGCAAATATCGCCCCCAGCAGCACACCTACTGAACCTGACCCTCAGCGTACACCAGTCCCTCATCGACCCCCAGTCAATGAACTGGACCGATTTCTTAAATCTAATAGACACAGAGCTATGCACTAGACTGCCTGTATCCGAGACGAATGCCAAACCCACATAAATGGATAGAATACAGGATACTTTCCCTCAGGATCTCGCGATATTCCTGGATCCTTGCCTCTCTACTCTTCCTCCAACTTTGTCTCGTCTCATCATCCCAAACCAGAGAAGAATACAGATGGGCTATTCGTCCCCCTCTCCACAATGATGATAGCTACCCTGTCTTTCATACAGTTATTGATAAGGGTAAAGAAAGAGAAATACCGGATATCGACCAAGGATGGGACCTACCTACCCTAGAAGCACCTGTCGAGTATGAGGACTGCTTCTTTGATCAGCACTCTTCACAGCTTGACCTTCAAGCTTTTTATCTTACCAACTAGATGAAAATAAAGTGGTACTCCAGCATTCGAAATGCTACCCAGAATGACCCTCTCCTTGAGTTAGTTACCAAGGCTATCAACCACCCTGACTGGCTCTTATATGATGGAGTTCTCATCAGAAACTGGAAGGATGACAGTAGAGACTGTCCTTATGTCTCCTATGAAGCAACCTATCAAGGTGCTAACATCAGAAGTGTAATTGTGCCCATTACCCATGAACAAATAGCACATATCTGTTGGCAGAAATGTTTTGAATATGCTTCAAGACACTTCTACTGGCTCTACATGAGGAACGATTTTAAAGACTATGTTCACAGATGGTACCTATGCCAGCTCAAGAAGCAACCTACCACAGTCCCTAAAGGATCTGTCACCCCCCTCCCTGTCCCGATACAGCCATTCTCGTCTTTTGCAATTGACTTTGCAGGACCCTTCCCTAGAGATTCCAAGCTTGAACTTATCATGGTTGTCTTGGATCGATTCAGTGGTTTTACCAACCTCATCCCAGTCTCCCAGAACATAACAGCTATTGAAACAGCACAGACCCTCATTGAGCGAGTTTTCTCCATTCATGGTTTCCCTACCTCCATAGTCTCAGACAGAGACCCCAAGTTTACCTCACACTTTTGGACACAGCTTATGGCCAACCTCAATGTTGATCTCAACATGGCTACAGCTTACACTCACCAGACCAATGGACAGACTGAGTGCAGAAACAGAACTGTTCGCCAATGCCTTAGGAACTATGTCAACCCTGAAGGTACAAGTGGGTTCGCCACCTACCTCATGTCCAGAATGCAATCAATGAAGCCCCCAGCGATAGCACAAAACTCTCCCCCTTCGAAATCACCTTTGGCAGACTACCAAACCTCCTCCCCAGTGTCAGAGTTGTCCCCACTTCAGTACCAGCAGCAGAGGAGATTGCTTCACAGATCATGAAGAATCAACAACTTGCTAGAGATGCACTCAAGAAGGCCAGAGCACACCAAACCACCTCCAGCGAAAACAGAAGAAAGGATGGACCCCCAATCATCCCTAATGAAACTGAAGTTATCCTCAAGTCAGCACCCTATGTCCATAAGGTTCGACGAAATCATAAGCAAGTTGGACCATGGTTACAACCCTTCTCAGTGAGCTAAGGACCTGACCGACATAACACCTACAAACTCATACTCCCTCCAGTGATGGCAGGAATCCACCCCTGGATCCATTGCAGCCATCTTCTCATTTACCTAAGACACAACCCTTTCGCCTTCCCAGGAACAACTGAACTCATATCCAAAGCTCCTGTCACCATCGATACTAGTGGACAAGAACAATGGGAAAACGAAAAGATACTTAAAGATCGAATCTATCGCAGAAAAAGACAGTTCTTGATCCATTGGACAGGCTATGACGAAATCGAAGCAATATAGGAACCCCTCTATAACCCAGAAGGTGCCAGCACCCTCATCAGATCCTACTAGTTCGATACCTACAATGAATCCATACCTTTCAGACTCCCTTGGTCCCATGGCGAGACTTTATCTGCCTGGACACTCCAGACACCAGACTATGCCCCCCTCTCACCTCAGCTTGACCCTGACGGATTTTGGAAACCCCTTCAAGACTCAGACTACTCAGAATCTGATACCAGCACAACACTCTCCACCTTTGATGCATCTGAGATGGAAGGCTAACTGCTTTCTGGTATTGTCTTCGCTACTATGGGGCTTATAAAGGTGTAAGGTCCTCACACCAGTGATGGATATATGTTTACTGATTAATTAATATGTTTTGAAATTGAGTGGAATGCTCCTAAGGCGGGTTGGTCATTAAGCCCTTTAGGATATTCCTTATTGTTTTGTTTGTTTTATTTCTTTTAAGGGGAATGTAACAGAATCCTGCTATGTTTCTACTATTACTACTGACTTGATGTTGGTTATTACTTATTTGGGTTTATACCTGAAAAGTGCTACTATTTGGTAGTCCCTTCCTACTTGGTTATGACTTCCTAACTAGTTATTCTTTCCTTGTTTCGCTTATCACTACCCCTCCTTGCTTCTACCCATATGGGTATCGCTATCCTCCGGCTATACCTACTAGATTTGTATAGTAGTAGCGATCTCTTGTTCCTTCCTGTTTAGATTCCATTACTTGTTTTGTTAGCTCCATCCTGTCGTGTTTAACCCTCTGTTTTCGGAATATGGTTACCATGGTATGCTACCTCTGTTAGCATGTTTGTTGGACAGGATGTTTGTGCTTTGTTTAGTTTTCCTAGCTACAATCTTTTGTATTTAAAGAGCCTGCAATCCCTTAAGGATTCGGACTCTCAAGCCTCACAGGACTATCATCCTTAAATCTACAAGTTGAACAGTCACTCTATTAGTTCCATACCTTTTACCTTGTTTATTGAAGACCTATCCATCAACACTTCTCCCCCTATCCTAATAGTATCTTCAGAGTCCCTTTGGGATTCTTGAGATACTTGGGTGTAGGTTACAAAGACTACCATTCAACAAAGTACATTTCTTAGCTTGGTATTACTCTGTAGATAGTTTTAAATATATGAAATCTATCTATGAAGACTTGTTGCTGTGAAAACCTGCAACTGTAATCATTACCAGTAAGAATTCAGATTCTGGGATCCTATCACCCTATCAGAGTCCTGGAATACCCAAGACTTTCCTACCATATACCCTAGTCTCTACTGCTGGTATATATAACTATTCCTTCCTTTTATATTTCAGAACCATAGTCCCACCAGTCCTTTTAAGTAAATAATCTCAAGCAGTACTTGGATAACACAATGCAACAAAAATTAAAACAAACCTTATAACTAACAAAATCATGAAAGACTAGCAGAAATGCTATTTAGTTACCAGAACATGTACACATATTACATGAAGGTAATTATTTGAACAATTTCTGATTCATAACCATCATATTTGACATTAGTAATCTGACTATGTATTGGCATATTACTCACTCATAGTACGGCCCATGATCTTTTATTAGAACCAAAAATTGATATATCTGAATACAACTTTCTATTCTTTTTTTACTTTATTCACGTTAAACTATCAGAGTATCTCAGAAATGTTTTGCCCTTGGTAGTTCCTTATATCGAGTTCAGTTTGGTGGTAACCTAGACAAAATATCCCTTGTATATTCACATAATATTCCATTTAACAATAATTCCATCCCAAGAAACCTGTCCTTTTTTCCACCCATCATATAATCTCGTCATCTGACTGACACACATGATTTCAGAATCGTATAACGTAAATATCAACACTCCCCCCCTCCAGGACCCTCTTCCTTCCCCTCCTCGTATAAGCCCTTGCGAGACTACCACTCACTCTCGCCATTTCCAACCAAACTCACATATAATGCACAACATTCTCATCCCTCATATCCAGGTAAAAAAAGGAAAATCGACAAGGCGTACGGTGATATCCTTGATCTTTTCGAGATGTCTGGTACTACGCTATGCGGGCATAAGCGTGGGCCAACGAACCCTCTCTCCGGGGTATGTTAGAGGGCATATTTGGCTCGTTTCTGATGCTCCCTCCTCTTCCGCAATGCTTAAAAGTGAGCAAAGTAGGTTGAATTTTAGTATTCGACAGTTTTTTGTTTCCTTAGAATACCGGGGTTTCAATCTTTAGCTATTCTTTTCTTTTCATTTTTGTTTAGGATGTTGGCCATCGCCGATAGGGGAGTGTGGTGGCACGCCTTTTTTTGTGTCACGCCTTCGGACTGGCCTTTTTCTGGGGGTTGCGGGTTACGCCAGTCCAAAATTTCTCAGGTGTCTCTTATTTTGCATTATCTTCTTGTTTCTCCTCCCCGCCCAGATAATGTGATGCTGGATGTACTATGCTCCTAGCGCGTTTATCGATATCGTATTGCACCTGACCGTGCCCTTGGAGTGGCGATGAAAAAGGCATGGATACCTAGTCTAAGGTTGAAAACCGGGCTCACAAGGCGTTCAGTAATCTTGGTAAAATATGTGATCCAGCCCAAACGGTTTATCAGAAATAGTTTACCCTTACCTCCGTTCGCCCAATTCATTGCTCAGGAATCCGCCTAAGTCGTTGGCAAAGGGCCCACAAAAAAACACCTACCATACCGCGATTTCGAGATAGCCAGTCATTCCTCAGCTACAATCCATCCATCTTCTACAATTCCTCCCCCCTAAGTTACACACGGTAGATTCCTTCGTATCGCAACCGCAAGGCAAAGGAGGAAAATAGGATCCCATCGGTCGAGGTAGCCCCACTCCCAGTAGGCCGCCAGAGGAAGATCCCCCCGTACATTTGAGTAACCCGATCGCCTATCGAACTCAGGCCTTATCCAACCCCCATATGACTCATAAACACACACTCTCTCGAAGGGGAATATTGAAAGTATCCACGGGTGAAGCGTTGAATAAAGTGCAAGAAGGGGGCGTTCCAAAAAATGAAGGCTATGCGATCCTTATTTGATAGGCTTTCGGACGAGAGGGAAACACGTGTCTGTTCAACCAACAGCAACAGGAGAAAGGACAAAATGTTTTACTCTCCCGGACAGACGGAAGCGTCCATGGGATAACCGTTCGATTCCACCCTAGCCTTTAGCGAAGGGATGCTGGGTGACAGAATCGAAGTGGGACGGCGCCGAGCCACGAGTGATAGCCAATGACAAGATCTATGGCTGTGGCGCGCACTGAAACCCCCACCGTTCCAGGAACCCCGGATCACTTGACTTGGCAAAATGGACCTCATGCAGAACTGGCATTGGAGAGACACTTTGATTGACTAAGCTGCAGTATTTAAGCCTGTAGAAGCACAGTTTGGTCCCTTCCCCGGTATGGACGCATGTTGAAGGTTCAGGGCTGTAGAAATTCGATCTTAAACAGTCCCCGGAATACACATCGGGGCTAATTGTCGCCTGTTTTGTAATGTGTGTTCACGATTCCTTTTGTCGAAACAAGGAAGGGACTCAATATGTCGAGGTATGATAAGTTGCTGCCGATGGTGACCTCAGGTCTCCTGTCCCCGGTCGCCCTGCCATGAACTCGTACAGGTAGTTGAGAGCGGCAAGAAACTTACTTATGAGGTAGGACAACCGAACGGATAAACAATCAAAGAGCATGGGTTATCGATATTGGATGCTCAGCATATAGCTAGGATGTTCGCATAAGGGGTTTTTTTCTTTTCTTTTCCTCACTTTTGTTTTTCAGCATTTTTTTCTCGTAGCTTAGCTCTGACCACAGGTAGTCTTGCGTCTGGCGCTAGTGTAACTTGACGAAACTCCAGTAGCCAAGAATCACGCGGGTTAACTCGATGATGAAATTTTACTTTACAGGCGCTTCGGAGCACTTCCTTGGCATTTAACACCCCCCTCTCTGCTTCTCATTTCAGATGTCCATGTTCGATCAAACCCAGCATTCGGGTGGAACAAGCTTTGGATGGATATCCGATGAGAGAAACATTATGTCCCGAGTGAGCCATGGAGCTGCGGATGATACATTATTGATGATTTAACAGCAAGAAGAGCGCTTTAGCCAAAGCATCGAAACGCCACAGGTATAGAAGAAAAATGTTTAAAAGAGGCATTCGTTGTCTTTTAAAACCCAGTTCTCGCTAAGCGCTTTAAATGCGTATCTTATGTCATTTGCCTCAAAGGTTAGCGTTGGGTATAACACCGCATTATTTGGCGATATCCACCTTCCGTAAGTAGGTTAGAATAAAGTGAGGGCTGGAGCAAAACACCCAACATATCATAGTCATAAAATGTCCAACCAGGCCTGGTTTCGGCCATTGAGGGTTAAGTGAAGGCATTTTGTTGCGGATTTGAGACAGGTTAAAGGAAACTCTTATTTCAACGTACAATACCAGCGGCGGATATTCCATGATAATGCGGCACCCAGGTAAAAAAAAATTCTGGTGGTACGGGCAGTGGTAAAAGAGTTGAGGGCAGATAGGGTATCAGCCGGCGCCATTGCCCCACCCCACCGTATGATACGATAAACAACGCCTTTATCCGATGCCCACTCTGTCATGTTGGATTAGTCATTTCTGAAGACTTGCAGATCTCTGTAGAAGTTTCAGACTTAAGGTGCAGTGCATTGAGGTATCTTAGGCAGATATCGCCGTTTCCAGTTGTGCCCAGCCTGATTGAATTGCAAACGACCCGACCGTTTGGAGAGGGCAGGACTCGTGATCTAGGGGTAACACAAGCACACTCGCCCAGCGTACTCGTACAAGTATTTCTCGAGAAAACTCAACGAAAGTGAAAGTCCTTGTGTCACCCGTCCCGACTTTCTGCTGCCGGAAAAATACTCACGCATTATCACTCGAATTTCCTAATACGACTTGTCCACATGGGAAATTCCACCCTTCGTGACAGAGGTGGGCCCGACTTTTGTTGACCCCCTAACTTTAGTACCCTATTATGATATCATACCGCACAATTTTTATCAAAAAGTGCAATCTCATCATCTGGTAACCCATCTGATCTAATCTAATCTTTTCACCTGCAAAAATAAAATGTAAAATAAAAAGGCTGGGAAAGGTATGATATCATACCGTATAAAAGGCACCCTTCCCCACCCTCTCTCTCATCTACATTTCCTCACTAATTTTGTTGGGCCCACCCGATATACTGATTCCTGAGCATCCTGAATTCGATATGATACTTCATCCGGTGTGGGGTCATGCTAATTCCTATTGGCCCGACAATCGCTGCGATACTCACTATGGATGCGTGGGCTCTGTCTGAGGGACTTATGAAGGGGAAACTTTTGAGGCTCAACCTCGGCAGATGTCTTATCGATTACAGTTGAGAGGCATCCAACCTTGGTTTCGAGCCCCGCTGATTCTCCAAACCCGCTTTAACGAGTACGATAGCTCCCGCCAGTGCTGCCACCGGAACGGGCAGGACCTGGACCCTTATTCCTCTACTTTTTGTTTTTTTTCTTTCGTTAAATCCGTGGTATTGTTTTAGGTATCGTATGATGCATGCCATCATACGTAGATAAAACACTTCCCTGGCACAAGACATCACTGCATTCGAGAAGGATCCTATGGCAAATAAAAAGCCCAAAGCAGAAAAAAAAACTAGGGAAATAAATCAGATACTACGATACCCGTTCTAGTACTCGTCAAAGTTAATTTGTACTCCCGAAAAGAAAACTCCCATGAATCCAACCAATCCCTGGCCACTGAAACTAGCTTATCAAATTGGATCCCCATCGCTGCTCGAGTGCTCGACAATGGTGTACGCTTGCTTGCGTCTGGGTCTTATGTCTTTCGACTCAGGTAACAGGCTTGAGAATGATTCCAACACCGGTATGTCCGTGTGACATGAGTATGGTGCCAGCTGATTTGTCCTCCGCCGTGCTATCAAACTTGAAGTACGTGACGACATTGTCCGCTCGCGGATTCAGCGGGTCTCGATTCGGCAACAGAACGAGGACAGAACGCTGCTACTGTCAGCAGGAAGATACCAACCACGGTGTCCCACCCCAGAACGCTTATAATATACTAAATGCCATAAAAGAAAAAAGGGCAAGCTCCTTTCCTCAATTCCCCTCTCCTCTTCTCGTCTTCCTATTTAGGAAGGTCCGAACGGGCTTCAACACCACAAAACACGCAGAGAAAATCTCACCATCACACTCGGCCACTGAACTTGGAGATTTATATCTTTTCCTCGGCTTCTTCCTTCCAATCTCCCATCAGACCTAAACGCCAATCATCAACTTTGATTCTTTGAAATTGAGCATCAGTTAGCAAACATGCCGCCAACCATGACCGGTACCTACAGCCCGCTCGCTGCCGAGACTATCAATATTCCGCTCGAGGATGGACTGGGGGTCCCTGAGCCTGGTATGGGTATGAAATTTGAAGGCAGAGAGGCTGAGAGACGATACCTTAAAGAGAGACTCGCTGCTGGATTCAGAATTTTTTCAAAGTATGGGTTCGATGACGGGGCCGGTGAGGACTCCCGCATTTCTTGTTACCAATAATTCCAGTTCTAACAATGGTTGCTATAGCCGGTCATATATCCCTTAGGGTAGTATTGCTGCAATTCTCCAGATATTTCGCACGGCTAACGCGAGCAGGATCCAATCAATCCACATGCGTTTTGGGTAAGCGGGAATCGCTCCCCCGGGCTATACCACTCCCTGAGCGTTTCTCATGAGATTTTAGGTTAATCCGCTTGGTATTCACTTTGCCTTGATCAAAGCTTCGGATTTGATTCTCGTTGACGAATCCGGGAAGGTCCTTGAAGGGGGCGCAAATCGCCACCTCAATCTCGCAGCCTTCATGATACATTCAGCAATCCACTCAGCCCGCCCTGACGTCAACTGTGCCGCACACGCCCACTCACTTTATGGGCGTACCTTTAGCACTCTGGGAAAAACCCTGGATATCACCTCACAGGACAGCTGTGTTTTCTATAATGTTAGCCCCTAACCCGTCGGTTCGGAGGTAGAGATTGATTGGTATATGGCAACAGGACCACGTGTTGTACGAAAATTTTAGAGGCGTAGTCCTAGAAGAAGAGGAAGGTATCGCTATTGCTCAGACTCTGGGAACCAAGAAAGTACTTGACCCATAAACTCTCCGACGAACCTTACCCCATATGGTTGATTAACGGGCTGTATAGGCAGCACTGCTCCAAAACCATGGACTCCTCACCACCGGTGGAACCGTAGAGGAGGCTGTATACTGGTTCCTGTCCCTGGATAAGTGTTGCCATTCTCAACTCCTCGCGGACGCGGCTGCGGCCGGTACAGGAGGAACGACCAAGAAAATTGGCGATAGGGAAGCCATGGATACGTATGTCCCCTTGTCGTTTCTCCTGATTCCGCTATGGGACTGATCTCTTTGGCCGGACCAGATGGAAGGCGATTGGTAGTAAAAAGGGCGGGCACTTCGCAGGAAGGCCAATATTTGACTTGATTGAGGTTGAGACTAAGGGGGATTATAAAAACTAGCTCACACACCAGTTGGTCGACCATCAAAATTAGCAAAGGGATTGAATAAAACTCGATATCAAAATTGTGAAACATTCCACCAATGTGATAGTATGAGTTCAGATTTGCGAGACCTGATTGCCTTTCAGTTCTCGACCGTTGTAAAAGCAATTCCGGGGTAGGTGAGAAACGACGGTGGTTGGCCATGCGCTAGGACGTCGGAATTCCCTCTCTTAATAATGTCTAACAGAGTAGGGGGACTCTCGGACCAGCGTATGGCCTACGAGTGCATTGCAACCAACTGCGCTGATAACTTCCGTGACGCGGCTAATAGGTCCCCGCCCTGTATTCGCAGGCCTCTCTGTATCATGCATATGATACCATAGCTTTCACCAAGGAAGAAGGCTGCCTCCAACACCTTACCGGAGTAGCCTCCTGCGGTTGCAACGAACGGGGGGAGGGGCGGGACCAATACGCCAAAAATCTAGTGACCAAGGTCAAATTTGCCAAGGCTTTTGTATGTATGATACGCTATGTCGTTAGTGTTTTGTTTTTTTATTCTGAAAAGCAAGTCCTTTGCGTTTTCCACCCCATTTCGCTTGAGCGAAACTGTCAAAGCATTTATCGAGTTGTGGTAAGGTCTGATATTAGTAGCATGACAGGGCTGTGGGGGGGTCTCGGGTGTCCTCTCACATCATATCATACCCCAAATTACCGGTATTCCACGCAGCAGCGATAGTGCAAATCCTCCCTGAATTACTAGCAGAAACCCTCGCCAACTGTGCGGAAGGCCACTAGCAAGAGGTGATTCCTCGCCATCTTTGGGTGCGGAAGGAAAGTCCCTATCCGGACCTCATCATGCACGAGCACCCTACCCACACGCTGGGGAAGCAATACAAAAGGTGAAGGGAAAAAAACCCCCGAAAAAGAATAGGTATGATAGGAGATACTCCACACTCCAAGTTCCTCCGCGGATACATGGCCCAATTTACAAGGACTGCAAGAAATCGACGAGGTCTCGTATTGCCAGACCTACCATCCCCGGCATTTCTCAAGACTGGACGGACTGTAATACGTTGTCTCGTCCCGACTAGTGTGGCTCTTCCTAGAAGGTTCCCCCCCCCACCACCCTCGGTCGTTTTGGACTCTATATCCGTGCGGGGACTGCGCTAGATTTGGTAGTCTGGACTACATATAGCCTAGGATTTTTTTGCGGTTATCACACTCGGTACGCTTGATGTAAAACTCAGTGGAAGCGAGTAATTCGAGCAAGGAGAGTGTGAGTGAGTTTCTTGTCGGGGGGGGGGGTTCCATCCTTTATTCTATTATTTCTTTTGGTGTAGGTAGGTAGGTAGGTAGGTTAATATCGTCTACGTCCCGGATTATCATGGGAAGCATGGCGCACTGCATGCTCTTCTGCCAAGGAGTCATTCTGCCAGTGGGTATTTGCCGGGGGGTATGGCAAGTTCGGTATACGCTAGCGTACGGACTGGTGCGATGAGTGATTTGCTGTGATGATGACTTGAAAGTTAACTTGGGTGTGAAGTTGAGAATGTTGGGATGTGGGAGATTTTGGGGTAAGAAGGATGCTTTGGGTTGGCCTTCATGTTTGCTTTAGAGAACTTTTTTTTTTTTTTTTTTTTTTT
>QFET01003126.1:0-26606 GCA_003316355.1 Tuber calosporum
GGGGGTGTAAAGTGTCATTTAAGGTGTTGGCATCGCTGATAGATATTTCCGAGATTGCTGTCGTACTGGACCGTGTGCATTGGTGACGGTACCTTATTCTCCCTGGTTAATGCAAAGAGGTATTGATTGGGTAGCCAGTCTGACTGCCCGTCTTGAGGAAATCCAACACTTTCACAAATGCGTACTATAGCTTGCCACACTGTGCAAAGGTTATGGTACAAGTGTGGGGAGGATATTGTAATGACTGGGAAGTTATGATTCCGGATTTCATACCGCGGCCGCCTCACTCCCAACGTCAATTTATAGGATGAGCGCATGGTAGTCGGGTATTTCAAGCAAGCTAGGGACACCGATAAACCCTATTCCATGGATCTACATGTACTCGAGTGCAGTACAAGTACCGATCGAGTTGATAGAGTTGAGGAATGAAAACGCCTCAGCTAGCTAGATGATAAAAATGGAAAGACGTGAAAAAAATGAAGAGATAGGAAAACCAAAAAAGTATTGATCGCCCTCCTAGGCCCCCATGTTTTCAAGCTGTCACTCTTTCGGAGAGAGAACAGGGGGGGGGGGGGTTCTTATCGCTAACCGGAATGATAGTGAGGAGTTTGCACTGTGCAGCACAATTCGTTCGGTGCATCCCATACCCAAGGATGGTACAGGTTCTCGAGTACCGGAAAACAGGTTATTATACACCCCAACATCAACCGGGCTCGGCAGTGTCAACAACCAACAACAGCCAACCCCGCGACCCCTTTACATATCATGTCTAAATGCCCTCCCAGCAAGGCTCCACTGCTATCATAACCGAAAACTTTTTACATTCAGACGGCCACTTTATAATTGTATTTACACCCTGAGCTTTTTTGTTCCTCCAAACACCCAAGTATGATACCGTGTCCGAGCGCTACGTGGTGCCTCCCCCAATCGCGTCACCTCATCAGCTTTCCTAAGGCCTAAACTAAGGGTGAACCCAATAATCCCCAGTAGCCTCCCCGGGGAAGATTCCGAAGACAGGATACTGCATACAATACACCCTTGGAACATCCTGGTTTTCAATGCAACGACACTTTTACTGCATGCACAGTACCGTAGTCGAGTATGGCCCGACCTATCTGAGTTTTATCCCCCCGGGTCGGCCCGCGTCCGGGATCATCCAAGGAGCGCTACTTCACTGCCACACGGATCTGCGCTGGTCCGCTCGTATTTCGAATACTGGACTTATAAAGTAAGTCATCAACCCGATGCCATTCGTGGGTTGGTTGATGGTGATAGTAGGGTAGAGAGAGGGTCGAAAGCATTGTTCTGACGATTTTGGGTAAGTCTCTTATCCGTATTGTTTCTTGCCTGTTTGTGTGGCGTAGTGCAGAGTCGTAAGGTGAAGGGGGCCGGGAGGGAAGCGCTTTGGGTTGAGATTCGTGGACTATGTGGATTGATGTGCTCAGGTGTTCATACTGCGCTGTGTGATACTCTATGCGTCTTGTGAGGAAAAATATTCGGGGGAACGTAAACCCTAGGATTTGTTCTCGAGTAGGGGATTTGCTATTGGCATGTCAGCCACTCTCTTTCCCCTTTCTACATACCGTCCGCTCTTACGGAGGTACAGCTCCTAGGTTTTGTATGTTACACTAGCAGCTTACACAACAACCCACCGCTAGTGTAACAGACAAAACTTAGGCGCTGTGCCTCCGTACAAATCCTACGCTATTCTGTCCGCTTCAATCTACGTACTGTACGCTCTGGTGATCCCTGTTGGGGGAAACAGAAAATACTTCTTCCCGGCTGTTAGAGAGAGATTGCCGTATATGATGCGGTGCTCTGGCAGCAACTTGGGGGTCTACAACCGCCGTGTGTTACTGTCTTGCAACAGCTCCGTAGTGTCCGAGTACGGTACTCCCCTTCTGCTCACTTATTCTTTTCCCCCAAGCTCTCCGGCAGTTCATTCCTGGGGCTTGACTAAAGTTCAACGTCAGCGGGGAGGACTCCTACTCGAGTATATGACAAGTTGACAACTGTGCTAATACCGTACTGTACCCCCTAGGACCCCCCGGGTTTCCTCCTTTTTTTTCTTCTTCTTCCTCGGTCTATATTCTCCCCGACTAGTACGAAGCCTATCGGTTTGAACATTGCACCTCGCAGCTACCAGAAAGTTTCCTGTGTTTAGTGTTTCAGGCGTCCCCGGTACCGCAAAAAACTGGGATAATTGAGAATGGCTCTAGGACGCCTAGAATGCCCCTCTCTGGATTATGAAAACCCACAGCGAAAAGATTGTCTTTAAGCCCGGGGTTGAGGGGGGCGGGGAGTAGAATATAAGCAAGCCTTACCATGTGAGGCAACTCCAACATCCTGGAAAGATTCCCAATTGTTCTAGTTTCCATGGAATCCCGTTCCCAGAAGCCCCTATTCAACCCCTCGCTTCTAACCCCCGGGTTCGATCACCGGGGACATTCTTTGCAACATTGACTGGGAAATCCACAAGCGGTGAAGGAGCGGTGGTGTGAGTTTGCCCAGGAAAAAAACTCAAGACTTTGACAAAATTGGGTGCTATTATTATTCAGGATAATTCAGGACTTACACGCCAACCCCCCCGCGCTGTCCATTCACCCGTTTCCTTGATCCTAGCATGAGCCCAAACTACTCGTACTCGAGTATTGATTACGCTCTGAAAGAACGATAGGGGACGCAGGGGATAATCGTTTTGAAAAGACTAGGAAGAACAAATATAGAAGTGGCGGACTAAGCTTCGCCAATCTTTAATTTTCCGCCACGCTGCGTTGCCCGATTCTCTGTTATGCTGCTTCCTTCCAGGATCCGTCTCAACTTCAAATAAAGGGTTTGGACGTTACACATAGAGCACCAAGAAGCCATGTTAAGAGATGGGCTCATGCACTGTAGGGTAAGATGCCTGACGGCCATGGAGACCAAATCTTGATCCTGGTACAATGGGATATAAGTTAGCCTCATTCTCACCTCTCTTCGGGGTTTCTGGGGGGTTTCCCCATTCGACTCTTACCTCATCACGACTTCACGAATCATTTGGTATTTATTCATTGCATTCTTTAAGGTGCTGGCCGCCAATTTGCACTATTTACTTCCTTCTCCGCTCTGGTGTTTTGGAAGTCCCGCCGCGAAAACCGTTGGAGAGGAAACAGAAAAAAGCGCAATGGCACAATTTGGACCACCACCACCACCACCAGGAGGAGGACCAGGGGGACCGCCGTGGCCACCGGGAGGGATGGGCGGTGGTGACAACTATGGCAGTGCTATACTAGCTGCTGTTTACACGACGACCGCCGCGATGTTTTCAACTTTATGTTTGAGGTTATACGTCCGATGGCGATATAGTGGGATCCGGTTAGATGATTGGTCACATGTTGCCGCTTCTGTATGGCCACACTGGTTGTTTTTTTCTTTCAATTACTGGCTGAAGCTAACGATTCAGAGATAGTGCTTTGCAGTAGCAACTGCGTCAGTAACGGCCTTAGGGGTTAGGTACGGCGCTGGCAGACACAAGCTGGATATCGACCCAATCGAGACCATACATGGCCTCAAGGTTGGTGGTCTAGCTATTAGATGTAATTTTTTATTATCGGCTAATGTTGTTGCAAGTGGAACTGGATTTTAAACCTTATGTTCATCATCACTACATTTGCCGTCAAGTTAGCGATTTGCTCGTCGCTTTTATGCCTTCCTCAGAGGAATCGAATATTCCGGTTTATAATATGTACATTAACTGTCTTCATGACGGTCTACAGCTTAGTATTCTGGTTGCCGTGTATTCTCGAGTGCCGACCTCAGAAGTTCATATATGACAAGAAGGATACGGAAGGTGGAGAATGCTTACCGGTGAACTTGATGAGAGGACTGGAGATAACGCACACCTTGACGAATAGCGGGACCAATGTTTTCCTGATTGTATTACTGGTGGCAATGTATTGGGGAAGGATAATGGAGAAGAAATCCAAATACGGTCTCGGAGCTGTTGTTGCGTTTGGGCTATTGTATGTGGCAACCCTGGACGTGAGAAAATAACTGGGCTAACTGGGTTGAACCCGTAGCGCTACTGGGGCAAGTATTGCCAGGTCGTTCTTTGTGTTTCGGAGTTCAAGGAGTCCCGATACACTTTGTAAGGGCTCACTGATTCCTAGACACATTTTCGACGCATTGACTAACTGACATCGGGCAAAACTTTCAGACGATTCCAAAAGCCTTTCGATATGCACAATGTCGGTTTCCCTCTCTCCACCCAAATCATGGGGCTTCCCGCTAACCTGTTCTAGGTTGGAGATTAACGTCGGGATCATCGCGTCATGCGTAGGTTGTCTGCAGCCTTTGCTCTGGGGTCACCACGTCTCCCTCACCAACATTGTCATGGTAGGCACTCAGGCCAGTCAACCTAGCGTGAGGAGAAGTCGCTTTGGTGGAGAGGAAAGGGGTGAATTTTTCGGCCCCCCACATCCGCTCGTGCCGCTGGGTTCGGTGAGGTGGATACAGCGGGGAGGGATTAGCCATCAGAAAGGATCTGTACCTACCGACGCGAGAGGAGAGATGCATCCGGCATTTCAGACCGTGATGAATCCAGTGAGGAGCACAGTGTCTATTAGAGGTAGTGATAGGGGGCCTGCAGTCGGCTTGTAGGTTGATATGGGATATGAAGCTCTTCTCATCTGTTGTTTGTTTTATCCAAAATGGGCCCCACAAGGTCATTAGATAGGTCCTGGCCTGCCTTTTTTTTTTTTCCTTTTTTTTTCCTTTTTTTTTTCCTTTGATCTTTTGATATTTCTTCCTCCCCTCCCTTCATCCTTGGGACGGGGTGTTTCTATATAGGAGGGATGGGAAAGGCAGGGAGGTATCCCACAGTAGAATCCACAGTACTTGATCCAATCTTCGCAATTCGGCTTTCCGTGATTTTTTCCTTTTTCATTTTCCCAAAGCATACTCACTCACCACCCGCCTAACCACACCTCGCCTGTCTCGGACCAACTCCCAAGAAACCAACCCTCTCACATACCCAACCAACACGCTCACGACGATCCAGCCTGTTCACCCTCAGGCACGGACGTGAGGCGTACGGCGGCCATGGACTATCAAGACTCGACCATCAACCGGTACGGAATTTGACAATTGCCGCCAGGCCCCAACTGACCCGACTCATTACCGGTGAGCCTTCCAGAACCCCACCGTACTCGACCAAAACTACCCGTATCGCAACAGACAACATACGGTACTCTTGGATGAGTAAATCAACTGCAGTCCCGTCGGTTTAGCGATTTCGAGATGACCCCTATCACCCCTATCACCCCTGTACCGTGTCAAGTGTCAAGTGTCAAGTGTCAAGTGTCATACATTTTGAAAGAGGATATATCGTGATTGAGGGTATAATAATATAATGAATGCCCCCTCCAACATTAGCCTGTACACATACTAACACTGGATATGAAATGGGCGTTTGTTTTCAATGTATATTATATGATGCTAAAATAGTCGGGCATGTTGGTAGACTAGTCCGCTGGAGTTCTGTGTTGTCATAATTGTACTTTTGTTTATTTTATTTTATTTTATTTTATATCATACTAAAGTTTCATTCTTATAAAAATGAACAAAAAATAATAATTCATGACAAGTATTTACATTACAACAAGACCCTTGACGGGATCACGGTAAAAAAGTCAAACACGGAGTTAAAAAAAAATATAAAAAAAAGGGTTGTGATTAGGGGAACTGGTGATAAGCCACTCGCTCACAGGATCATACGTACGATATGATAATAATAATATGATATCTCAGATTTTTCAATGTTGGCGATATCAGAACCGCTTCCGATCACTCACTCACTTCCATGCCGAAACCTTACCCAACCCGACACATTCCAAAGACTGTAGGCTTCTGGAGGGTTTTCACGCTATTCTGGATCCGTGCGGTGACTGAGGGCACTGCAGCTGAAGCTGGAAGAAGTAGAGTACAGTATAGTATCACACTCGCACGTCTAACCTAACCACCGTAGCCAGTTCGGTATCTCCCACTGGGCGTCTGCAATGTCCGATCTTACGGATTGCCTTGTGGCGCAGGGGATGACAATCTATCGTATCGTGCTCTGGAAATTTTCCCCAGGAGTGGGATGTAGCCGTCCGAGCCGCCACTGATACAAGCGCAAGTGTCAGTGCCTTTTTCGGGAGTGGTGCTGTGCGAGCGGTGGCAGGGTAAGCTTTGTAGATGATAGCATCAGAATATTCAAGAGGTACTATATACACGGTAGCTGGTCAAAGTCACTGGTGCTCACTCGATTTTCAGGTACTTATGTGGGTATCATAAGCGTTGAGGAGTATCACGAGAGCAGAGACTAACTGGGCAGATCTTGGGCTGAGGCTTTCCATGTCCTGCTGGCCTTGCTAGAGTGAGAAAGGGGTGAAGGGAGAAAGTGATGCTTGGGAATACCGTAAAAACCGAAATAATTGGGCATCACGCTAAGACGTTGGAGTTGCCACTCCTAGTCAAGCCTGTTGTCTGAATGCGAGGGCTGAATGAATCTTCTAACTGAGTTTTGTCTCTCCAACTCACAGGGGAAATTCTTGACGTCTTAGCGCCATGCCCAATTATTTCGGTTTTTACGGTAGGAAATAGACAAATGGGTGACGCAATCAGTCACAAAGTATCACTCATGCCGGCAGCGACCGGGAGAGCAGAGGTAGGATTTCCAACAAAGAAATACACCGCATTAACATGTAGGGCCGAGGATTGGGTTAAGGTATCATAATAAGACAGCTGAAACACCAAAATGAGTGACGCCCCAGGACCCAAAAGAGGAAAATTCAGACGCTGGCGGGCTTTCCCGGGAGCAAAGTGTATCTAGTATATCCGATCCGCTCATATCTGAGCCAAATTTGGATCTTGGGTTTTCCCCGTTTTGGGGGTTTCACAATGGGAACTTTGAGCAAATGGGCATGTGAAAGGGTCATTCCTACAAATGACCCACTTCGTAGCCCAATACTGGTACCATACCGAATTGTATGATATCGCTACTGGGCATGTGGACCCTTTTTAAAGAAAATGATTTCATAAATATATGGCCTATTCCTATTCCATGAGGCAAGTTTCCCCTGGGCATCGCGATTACCGTTTAGAACTCTTCTTCACTACCTTCTTTCTCGTTCTCGTTCTTTTCTCCTCTTCTTCCTCACTTTCATCACTATCATCACCTCCCCTCTTGGGCTTCTTGGAGTAGGTGTTGCGCTTCCTCTTGTCCCTCCTTTTCTTGTCGCTCTCACTGCTTCCGCCTTGATCTTCACTATCGCTGTCATCCCCATCTTCCTCACTATCTGTACTACCCTCTTCGCTCTCACTCACTTCATCCCTCTTGTTCCGATTGAGGGTTGGTCTTCGCCGCGGAGGGTACACTGTAAAATCATCCTTGCGTAGCTCTTCCCGTTCGGCAATATCTGCATCTTTAAACCCGGAGTAGACTTCCTGAAGGTACTCCTCAAAGTCCCTACTAGCCTTCGCGACCTTAGCAAACTTCCGGTAGGAGAGTGTCGCTTGAGGGTGGACCATGTTCTCCGCACCCACCACACCGTCTTTGATGGCCTCCTTCTTGGCATCGAATTCGGCGAGCGCTATCGCTGTCTGAAAAGCGTTCCGAATCTGTCTTCCGTTCCACTTCAGTTCCTTGTAATGATCCTTGGCATACCCCCGAATCTCGTCACGGTCAACTTGGATGTTCTTCTTCCCTTCTTGAGTGCGTTTCAAGTTCATGTCCCACACAGCGAGATACGCTTTCCGATCGAGGGGGGGATAGTAAAGACTTATATGGATGCGAGATTTGAAAGCTTCGTCGAACATGCCTACTCGGTTGGTTGTCAAGAAGAGGATTCCGGAATAATATTCGAGAACGCGTAGGAATGCTGAGACCAGACTGTTCCGGCGGAGGTCGGCCTTGTCACGCTTTTGTAAGAAAATATCGGCTTCGTCAAGGAGAAGAACGCAGCCCCATTTGTGCGCGAGGTAAAAGTGCTTTTCGAGGTTTTCTTCAACTTCCTTGGCTTCGGCTCCGATATCACCTAATCATCTGTTAGAATCTATGCTTCGGGTCCTGCAGGGCGGCTGGGTGGGGTGTTACCGCAGGTTATCGCGAAGAGTGGCCTTCCAGTATAGTCGGCTACACATTCTACACGACCTTCAGCATATGGTGAAATCCTCCAAGGTATGGATAATACCTGCTGTGGATGTTTTCCCCACCCCCGGAGCACCGTGGAGTAGAATAATGAGCCCTTTGCCTTTATTTTGCTAAGATGAGTATCGTGTATACAGGGACAGTGGGCTCCGCCTGGGCTTTACCTTTCCCACGAACGAGATCAACTTCATGTTCCTTCTCGTGAATAGTGCCCGAGGTAGGCTTCGAGCCTGAGCCTCGAGAGTGTGTTTTGACTAACGCTTCCACCAAGTCCCGATGCCCCTTTGGCAAAACTAGCGAATCGAACCCTTCTTTGCGACTTGGAACATCTTTCATCAATGTGACGTCCAGTGGAGCTACACCGGTTGTCAGACCAGCCCGGAAAATACTGACGGGGGAGACTGAGATATACCCCATTTACGGCTTCTGAGCACGAAGCCGAATATCCGCTGTGGCAACAGGATAACAAGAGCATCTGGAGGCTTTTGTTGCTCCTGAGCCTCGTCAAGAAGCTTCGCTTGGGCCGCAAAGATTTCCAACTGCTGTTTTGTTTGGAGCTCAACGCCAAAGTCCTCATGTATTTTGCAGAAGCTTCCCTGCCAGCAGAGTGTGGCACATGTGGAGGGACCGGACTCGTTTGCCTCGCGAGGATCTCGTTCAGTGGCAGTGCCAAAACCTAGTTTGACGATCCACTTGGGATTGAGCTGCAGTGCCAGGGTCGGGTCTGCGATTACTTGGCTTTGGATCTGCGACGAAACATTCAGCAATGGGAGAGGAACTCTATCGGTGGGCGAGATGCGTTACCTCTTCTTTTGGCTCACTGAGACTCAATCCTTCGTAGTACTTGTGAGAAACCTGCATCATCTGTAGAAAGGACCTTCCCCGATGCAAAAGCCGTTCTCTTGTTTTTTCCAGTTCTGGCAGAAATTTCAATGGGTACACCGGCAGTGATGTAACCGGTTTTTCACCTTCGTATGGGCGGATTTCAATCTGCTTTTGGACACCGCCCAGACGTAAACCATCAAAATCAATCGAGTAGCAATCAATTATGAAGGGGCTCGCAGTATCGTGTCGTCTGTATAATGATTCGCCCTTACCGTCACTGTTTTTTTTGGCACGGAATATCTCGTTGTAGTTAGGTTCGAAGTTGTTCACGCACTTTGAATCCTTTTTAAACATGCGCGAGTACATCTTGTAGTTCCCTCGGATAAACTCAGTTTTTCGGAGGGGACGGCCGCCGGTGGTAGCAAGGACACAATAGACTTGCGGATTGTCGGCTTCCTTTTGAGAATAAATTTCATCCCCCGTAGTAAAGAGCAGGTCGATATCTTGGAAGGCTATTTTTTTGACGCCACCGTCCTTGATTGCTCGGATGAGGCCAAAATCGGACTTGCATTCCTCATCAATAAACTTCAGAAGACAGCGGAGGTCTTCCATGTCTTCTTTCGTTTCAGTCATATTCTCAATGGCCGCCTCAAGGACAGGGGCCAGATTATCAGGAACCAGATGACTACCCCAGACTGGACAGAGCGTCAGTTTTCAATGAGTGGATTTGGCGGGATTTGCTCCTACCTCCTCCCTCAGGTCCGTATATCGTTGTAGACGCCTTACCCTTATCACCCATACTATCTGCGTCCTTATCGCCATGAATTTTCTCTAATTCTTTCATATAGCCCTCTAGAAGGTCTCGTTGTCGCATAAGGAATCTAAATGGCCTCAAGAAGATGTACGAGTTGCCAAAAACCTTAGTCGTAAGCTTCTCTAAAATCTTCAATACTGGCACAGAATTGACTCTTAGTTTCTCAGCTCTCTGCGTATCAATTGTTTCCCCCACCGCCGGATCAGGAATCTGGATATCAAGAACATGTTCCCCCTCTTCTAGCCTTGCAAATTCGAACGCCTCGAATAACATCCTGTTTTGATCCCTGCGCATTAATTTCACCGGCGCCGTCACATCCTCGTCTACAGGATCATCCGGCTTCCATTTTACAATTTGTGATTCCAGGTGGGCTACACGATCTTCCAGTAGGTGCAAGTAACTTGACGACTGCCTGGCACGTTTCCTTGCCAGTTTCCGTCGTATGTCCAAGGACATGCAGTCGCTTCTTATCACTGCATTCTCGTTTTCCTCATCGGAGGCAATTTCTTCTTCCTTGAACTGGCCATAGGTTTCTACGTCGACAACTGTGACTTCGCCGTCCGGCTCGGCGGAGGTTTGAGAAGAGTCAGCAGAGGTTTGAGAGGAGTCGGCTGTGGTGTCTTTCGACTCCGAGGATGGAATAACGTCTTTGATCCCGGAGGTGTCGTGTTTAATCTCGGAGACCACAACCTTAGGTTCTGGAGCTGAAGCAGCATTGGTTTCAGTCTTTGGTGAATTGTCCGTTTCCGTCATTGCTGTAATGGTATCTTGAGTTTGGCTTCCGGATCTTCTCGAATCCGGATGAATGGCGGTCTTGGTACTATCCCCAGCCACTTAATCACGTTTGAGGTCAGTGAATAATACCCAGGGATCCAATGGGTTCCTCGGTATGTTACCGGTCTTTTGAGGGGGACTTTCCACCCCTCTCCAAACTTTGGACGGGGTCGCGTATGCAATGGGGGCTCTAGGAGTCTAACACAAATAAATACTCTGCTCTATGATTGTAAGCAGACTGGGAACGAGGAAGCGCTAACCATGAATGATGTTTCCCCGCTTGCTACTTTCCACAGGACAAAGGTTTATCGGTGGTTTTTGCCAGGTTATGCCTCCACTTAAACTTAAATCATTCACCTGCCCACCCTCTCTGCGGGGTCAGTGGAATCGGGAAAAATGTCATGTTTGGATATGGACTGCGTTTCTAGCATTGTGGTGGGTGGTTCTGGAGGTGAGTGAGCAAGGCGGCTGGATTGAATCTTGGCCTCCACGTGTCTCATGCCGGTTAGCCAGGCTATGAGACAATTTGATTACTATCGGTCTTGGGTTTGAGGAGGTGCTTAGCATTGTGTTTGTGATAGAGATGTGAAAGGTCTGAGTAAGGCTAACTAGGTGCGAATTAGATATTATATTCTACTATAGCCCACGGAACTGGCCATCGGCCTGCTAGGACCCACGATCAGGGTGTGGTTTCGGGGGGCTTGGCGCGCAGAATTCCGAATTCTTTCGGTGTTGGGGAGTACGGGGCAGGGTGAAAAGGGTTTCGATAGACTACGGAGTCTACGGTATGATACGATATCGTATCTCTGTGGGCCCAGGACACCTGGAGGTTCAGTTTGATGGGATAACGGGATTATGTATGCCAGTTGATGAGATCCAACATATCCTGGAGGCTGATCTTATAGTGACCAGGTCAAGCACAACCACTTTTCAAGGTCAAACCAGAGAATCAGCTCGTGGCCCCGTGTTCAGAGCGAGTGGACTAGGTTCGCCCACTAGACAGACCCCTACCCACGGCACGAGTATATACAAGCATGATAGCATGGCCTGCCCACAGTATATGGTAGCATGGTACGAGTGCCCCAACTCCCGCAAGAAACATACTTGTATATACCCTGTACGAGTACTCGAGCACTCGAGTAATCGACGGCACTGAACAAGTGTGATACCCCCCTGCTCTTGGAAACTCTTTGCCAACCCTCTCCCTCTCTCCCTCATTATTGGGAAAAGCATATTGTGTTAGAATTTTACAACCATTTGAAGGCTCAGAGATAACCTTCTGAACCCTTATTTGTGGAACCCGCCTGGGGTCTGCTCGAGCAAGAGGAGGATCAATTACGGTATAGTATCGTAACTCCAACGGACAGGGATATATTTGGCTGGTCACGGCGGATAACCTTACGGAGGTACAGCGTGTAAGTTTTGTAGGTTCCACAAACGAGGACTGCCACCCTCACCCCCTGTGTAACCTACAAAACTTACACGCTGTACCTCCGTTGACTAAACTCGGTAACTAACCAGTCACCCCTCGCGGAACCCAGTAGTCTACCCGTGTGAGCGCGGGCAATACCGTCTGATACGGTAGGGTATGTAGTCTTGGCAGCCGCATGCGGCCGTGAATCACGCCTTACTCGTAGTAGATGGCTTGGCGCGCAGAGTTTTCTGCATGAGAAGCGCTTTCATGTTTCCTTGGCTAGACAAGTGCAACCACACGCATCTTTCGAGGGTAGATTCAATCACCAGCACAACCCAGGCTTTTGCTGAAGGGTGCCGGTTCGATTCGGGGTGGTGTCGTGGCCAAGCCTTGGATTAGGATCGTCACGTTGATCTACGGCACACCGTGCTGCCTGTGGAAGCACCTCTCTCGGGCTTAGCTTTGCCCATGACTTGCTCTTTCCGCATCGACTACGTTACTGTACACCCTATGTGTCCGGGCTCAGTTCGGTCCTCACAACCTCCCGGCATCGTAAGCGGGTCACAAGGAGCGTCTCTGCCGGTACCATACATCATAGCCGTCCCAGGTCAAACCATCGTCCAGCGAGGGGGAAGCGAGCGAGCACTTCTTTCACATAAATCCCGGGTCTACACAATTCTCGTATGTGCATCCATCACCTGGGCTACGCTTCTTAGAAAACGAACGATACGGTACCGGTATTGTGTTGGTCACGTTCTATCGGCACTTGAGTACTATTGTGAAAAGAAAAAAAGAAAAAAATCAAGAACTTTATGCTGGACACAGGTGGCATGATCTGATTTATCCAGGGTCTACCGTGCGAGCACAGCATGAATCAATCCATGTCATAGAATGCGGGCCTCCGAGCCGAATCTCCTCAAAAACTCAAACAATTGGACCTTGTGCGGGGATGTTGGAGTTGCCCCTCCTCATAAGGTCCCGTGTTTTTCCCTTTTTATTCATCTCAGAGGTGGGGGTTTTTCGGTGTATTTTTCGCCCCTTTTCCCGACGAGGAAATTCTGGACTACCTGGCACATGGTCCAATTACGTATTCTTGCGGAGGAAATAGAACCTGTGCTACGGACAGCTTCGCCTCACCCTCTCCGCTCATTACCCCACGCCTTCCACCATGCCAGTGGATGGAACTCCGGGACTCTCCATACCCATACCCCTCACAGTACGGTACTTGTTCAATTGAAGCCTCGACTCATCGGGGTCTTAGTCAGCGCAGCCCGAAGTTTGTCCCTTCGTTCGTGCCGAATTTTACTCACTTTTAGCGCAGCGATAGGCAGGATCATCATCCCAATTATTTCGAATATCAACCTATCAAAGGGATAGCCTCATTCACATAAAGTCGACCTGGCCAATCAACGGAGTTGACCTTTCACTCGTTGAAGATAAACTACCGTTTATACCTTTTGGAGTCAGGTTGTAGAACAGAACCAGCGCCTGAAAACAGGTTAAGGGATACCCACAAGCTATCCAAATGCCATCAGAGAGATACCTTAGCAACGCGGCGGTGGAGTACATTGAAACCCGGGGAGATGGCAATCTGCACCCGGCTTTCGAGGGCCCCGATACAGCGATAAGATACGACGCCGTGATAGACCAATTTGTGGACCGGAAAAGGTTAGAATTGCAACAGCAGCGACAACAGCAGGAGTTACAGGCTTCCATGCAACAGTGTGTTTCCCGTCCTTTCCTCCTGCGCAGTGATATTAGACTAACAAAATGATAGCCTAGCACCTATAGACATGCTGGTTGAAGAGCGCAAGGAAAAATTCCAAGAAGCGCTTAACGCATATCTCGAAACCCCCTCCCAGGAAAAGGCCGCGGGCATGCTTGTGGGGCAAACGACTTGGGATGACGTCCACAATCTAATGCGCAGGGCAGAGGACCAGTACCAGGGCGTCGACACCATCTGCAAAAATTTGCGCAAATTCGGAGAGAACGCGAGGGTATTCAATTCCTGGCTGACCTTGCTCCCACAGGCCTCTTATTCCGCCACGATATACGACGGCTTCAAGATCATGTTTGACGCCGCGGGGAAGCTGCACGACATGCGTGAGAAGGTGTTCGAGATACTCGGCGATATCCCGGAAAGGATTGCAAAGACGCAGCTCTACGCCGAGCTCTACAGGTCCTCGCAGCAGGTGCAGGGCACAAGCGCGGAGCTGTATGTTGCGATTTTGGATATTTTTGAGCATGTTCTGGGATGGCTTGCGAGGAGACAGGGGAGTATGTTTACCGCCATCTCTTCCTCAGTGGTGTAGTAGCGGCTACTCATTATAATGCGGATGGCGGGTATAGGAGGATCCGGGGGGGCTTCGTTGCAAGGCCCACTTTATCCTAGAGAGCTTGACCAGAAGGTGTCGAAGATGAGGGATGTTGCGAAGAATTTGCGGGAGGAGGCAAAGCTGTGTTTGCACGATAGCCTGAGACAGGTGAAGGATGGTGCGTGCTTCATTGCTGATGTGTTCCTGGTTTGGGGAGGCTTACTGATGTGAGGTTATACTGTAGGAAGCCTAAGACGAGAAAACATACTTCAAAATATGGAATCAATGAACTACGGAATCTCCGGCCAACCGCTCAATACAAATTACATCTCCCATACGCAGATGCAGATGTTGGTGGAAATCTCCAATAGATTCTACCAGTTATTCCAGAGCTCTACCAACTACGATAAAGACACTGGACAAGCCAATATCCCGCAGATCGTGATCGGAGCTCACAGGCGAGTCGCTGAGCGGAAAGGTTAGGAATATTCTGCGCCTCTCCCAGCTAGATGGCCCATGCTAACATGGCGGACAAAAAAGCCTACTCAACAGAACTCTTGAAATCGCTTTCATTCTCCCCCGACGTTCTCGCAACTACGGTGGAAACCTCTCTGCATCACGGCTACGGCGCGTCGCTCATGGAGAAAGATCGGGTAAACTGGATCATGAAATCCCAACGCATGAGCACATGGATAACCTCCACAACCCGCAGCACACTACTGGTAAATGGCAATGGCGAAGACAAGAAGATTTCCGCACTATCTTTCATAACAGCCCTGCTAGTGCAATCACTGACACAGTCCGGCATTCCTGTCTTGCACTTCTTCTGCGGTGACAACACTAGTAGCAGTGGTGGGCCATCAGGTCTGATACGTAGCTTAACAGCTCAATTACTAACACACGGCGACTTCGACCTCACCGACATCTGGTCCTCGCGAAAGGGCACGCCAAAGACTACGAAGCAGCTGTGCAATCTATTCGAAAGCCTCCTCAAGCAATTGCCCGATAAGAATTTGCTCTTCATTCTCATAGACGGGATCACGTACTTTGAAAATGCGGATCGCCGCGAGGAGACATGTCTTATTATGGAGCGACTACAGGAGGCCATGAAGGGCGCTGACGCGCTTATTAAGATATTAGTGATAGCGCCGAGCAACAGTCGGTATGTGATGAAGGTACTGCAAAGCAAAGGTCAAGGCAATGGCGATCAGACGGGAGGAGGGATGAAAGAAGGTACTAGCTGGGGGGTCTTGGATGTTCCGACAAATCCAGATGGTGGGAGGGTAGGGCTTAGCGTGCCGTATTGGGAGGGGAGGACTGGCGGGAGTGTTACGAAACTGAGGAGGATGACGGAGGAGCAGAGTAAGAGTGTAGGAAAGAAGGAGGAAGGTTGCGGGAGGTTGGGTGTGAAGGGGGAGGGGAGGAGGAGAATGTGAGGGTGTGGGAATGGAGGAGGGGCAGCGGTAGAAGGGTATTATGTTAATCCAACAATACGGTATAAAATTTCGTGATTCCCCGTCTTGGAGGTCCCTGTAGATTGCAGGTCGGCCCGCGTTGGGTTTAGTTTGGGAGGATAACAGAATTGCGAAAACCAGTTAAGGAGATCCGACACGACAAAGGGGCTCAGGCCATCAGTGTTCCCAACCGTCCCGGGCAGGGTGAATAAGGACGGCCGGGCACGGCGTCCGTCTTTGATGAAGATCGCAGTCCTGTAGGTGACGGCCGGGCCCTCCAGTCTTTTTTGGCAAATGGTAACTTCCGGTAGGGCCCAGCTATCTTTGGAATTGACGGGCGTCACCTGCAGGGCCCGTCCGCCCTTAGTAAGGACGGGCATCCCCTGTAGAGCGCACCTGCCACTAACAGGCCTCCGCCATTCCCATCAGAGCTTTGTCGTCATGCGTATCGCCGCCTTCATCATCTGTTGGCCGAGTTGTAGCTCTACCACTCCACTTGAGTGAACCAAATATACATAAAATATAGACCTGAGATACGACGAGGATGAGGTGATTGAGGCCATCGAATGCATGAAGTCCTGGCGAAAGGCTGGTCTGATTTCTGAGTAGCCTTTAGCTGAAGCAGAGACCATGCTTGGAGATTTGGAGCAGAGGTGAAAATATTGCAGTATCAAAGGTTGTCTCTTATATTTAATAAGGCGGCACTGAGATTTGAACGTTGTATCTTGTAGACTAAAAAGCTGAGATTCCACTATTGCGCTACTGAGTTGTAAGGATACATGAGGAGAAAACCCGAAATATATATACCTATCTCCGTATCACGTGAAATCCAGCCATACATATGACTTGTCATATGTGTATGTGTTACATGACTCACATACACACATGACTACCTAGAATGTGATAACGTATTTTTCCAACACTTTCCCTACGTTTCCATTTCTATCTTCATCGGTAATTTCTCAAATGAAATCCGCGATAATCCCTTAGTACATAGATCAGATACATTGTTTTCCGACTCAACTCTAACTACTTGAATATCTCCTTTCTCACACAGCTCTCTAACAGAATGGTACCGGACATCGATGTGTTTGGATCGATCTGAGACTCCATGGTTCTCAGTGAGACTTGTTGCAGCTGTATTATCACAATATACGACCGGCGTTGTTGTGATGCCCATTTGCTTTAAGCCTTGTCTAATCCAAACACTCTGGTTTGCTGCAAATGATAGTGCGACGTATTCATCTTCTGTTGTTGATTGAGCTACTATGCGTTGTTTGTTGGAGTGCCACAGAACGGTATGCCCATGAGTCTGTATAATCAATCCAGTGAAGGATTTTCTATCGTCGAGGTTCGATGCATAGGAACTATCACTATAGACCTCTAGAGGCAGAGCCTCTGTACCATGTCGGAGGCCTAGTCCTCTGTTCTTTGTACCTTTAAGATAGTGAAGAACTCGTTTGGCAGCCGTTAGGTGGGTGTTTGCTGGGTTGGATGCAAACTGACTAAGGAAGGCAGTCGCATATGGGATGTCTACTTGGGTAGCGACGGCAGCATACATCAAGGATCCTATTATGGATTGGTATATTTTCTGGTCGCAGAGTTCCTCATCAGGAGTAGCCTTAACAAGTGGTGAGTGTGATTCGATTTGGGTTTTGGCTTCATTTGCATCGTTTATACCAAATCGTTCAAGAATTTCTGTTACATATCTTTCCTGGTATACCTTGATACCGGTTTTTGCTCTTTTGATTTGGATACCGAGTAGCATAGATGCTTCCCCAGAATCGGTACACTGGAAGCGGGATCGTTGTTTGTTAATACACTAGTTGAGTTTGGAGGGATTGCCGGTGATGAGAATGTCATCAACGTATATACAACAGTAACAATCTGTTGCAATTAGGATACATGGATTGAAGTGGGTAACCTTGAGGTTCATCATTTATAAGGCTTGGGTAAGATGTTGATACCATAGGCGAGGAGATTGTTTAAGGCCATAGATTGCTTTCCGTAACTTCCATACTTTTACTGGTATGCGATACCCTTCAGGAATTTCTAGATATGCTTCGTAGTCTATGTTGCCATACAGGAATCCACTCTTAATGTCTAGTTGTCGTAGGACGTATCTTCTCTTAATTGCTAGACTTAACAATACACGTAATAATTCTAGGCATGCCACATGGGCATATACTTCTGCGAAGTCTTCCCCTGGTATTTGGCTGAATCCTTTGGCACAACATCTCCCTTTTCGTCTTTCAATGATTCCATCTGTTTTAACCTTTGTTTTATATACCCATCGTCCTTTGAGAACTCTTTTGGTATTGGGTCTGTCGACTTCATCCGCAACCTTTCTGCTTTTCAGAACATCCATTTCCTCCTGCATTACTGTCTGCCATTCAGCAATTTCTTCTGACTTCATTGCTTCTACGTAGCTTGTGGGGTCAGGCTTGTGGTACGAGAGTCCAACGAAGGATTCCTTGCTCATAGCAGTTTGTTGTTGTCGAATTTTCTCGAGTATCGCTTCAAGTTGCAACTTATGTTGTAGACTAACTTGTTCAGGTGTACCTGTTCCTCCATTGCCTCACATGTAGCTTTTGAATGTTTCATCGCATTTCCTCAATTTGGCATTCAAGTCCTTGAGCTTGGCTTTCGCTAGGTCCTTTCGATATTCCAGACCTTTGGTGGTTTGGATTCGGGTGCGAGTTGATAGTCGTCCTGCAGGTTCATCAGGGTATGCTCATGGTACCTCTGTTTATTCTGCACGGTCTTTGTATTCGACTGGAGGATTACTTTCATTTTGTTCTTCGTTTTCTGGAATGGCCTCTTTCTCCGGAATTGTAGCAGTATTTTCTTGATGATATTCGAATGAAACTGCTTTCATTATTCCTAACCTGACGTCTCTTGCTTATGTCACCGTATGTCATTTAGGTATGTAAATTCAATATACTGTAGGACTGGAAGTGTAGCCTACTAAGTGACCTTCTTCAGCTGTAGGATCTAACTTGGTTCTCTTTTCTGAAGGAATGTGTACTGTCGTAGATATGAACCAAGGACGGAGGTGGTTAATATTTGGTTTCTTGCCATATAGGTGCTCGAAAGGTGTTGTCTTTATTGTGGAATGCCATCGTCTGTTGTATAGGTAGGTAGCAGTAGAATATGCTTCCCCCCATAGAAACTTTCGATTGGCTGGCAACATTTATCGTACCATGGTTGTAAGGGTACGATTTATTCTTTTGGCAACACCGTTTGATTCAGGGTTGTAGGCTGGTGATGTAGTATGGATTGTACCTTTTTCCTTTAAGAACTGGGATACTTTCTGGTTTACATACTCTGTTCCATTATCAGTGTGGAGACGTTTGATTCGTACTTCTAATTGTGTATGTATGAGATTCCAGAAGTCTTGTAGTGCATTCTCAGCTCCGTTCTTTGACTTTAGCAAGTATAGCCAACAGTATCTGGAATAGTCGTCCACGAATGTCATGTAATATTCGTTTTTTCCCAGGGTTAGGACTGATATACGACCGCTCAGATCTGAATGGATTTTCTTGAAAGGTTTCCTTGTTTCGATATTTTTTCCATGTCGCACACTATGTATTGATTTTTGCTTCTTGCAAGTTTTACAGTTAAAGTCTTGAGGTTGGGGAATTGGCAATGTGTCGTTATAGCAATCTCAAATAGTGCTAGGTTGACCAAGTGCCAGGTGTCGTTCCTCATAAGGTGTCATAAGAGCCTTCTCATTATGTGTCCTTATATACCACAGCCTGTCCTTTTTCTCCGCAACTATGAATATCCTTCCATTCTTCATATATCTTCTCTCTCCTTTCTCAATTTCCACTCTTACTCCAACATTATCAATCCTTGATTCAGACACTAAGGAGTATCGAAACGATGGTACATACAGTACTCTTCAGAGTTGAACCGTATGTCTGGATCCGTCCAGCAGTCGCACAGGGATCTGAATGTCTCCTGTTCCGGTTGCTTGATAAGTCCTGCCATCTGCCGTTACTATATTTGTTTTTGTGGGTGATAGGTTTAGGAAGTCACCTTCGTTTGGTGATATGTGGTCAGTGGCTCCTGAATCACAAAGCCAACTAATTTTCATCCTCCTATTACTTTCATTTGCAATTTGTTGAGACTTGGTCATCAACACGGTAACGGTAGCTACGGTAACGTTTATCGATTTTGGTCCCTTGTTTCGAACTTTTCTCTCCTTGTCTCTTTTGAGACCATGGCAGTCTTTGAGGTTATGGTTGTCACTCTTCTTGTCTCGTGCTTTGCACCAGGAACAGAACTTCGTTCCTTTTTGTTTCCTTGGTAAGAACAGAACTTTTTCATCTTCCCCCTGTTCGGTTTTCTCTGCTGCTCTGCTAACGAAGAATTCCCTTATGTCCACATAACGGTCATCTCCTCGTGCAGCCAGCATATCACATAAATCTCCATGTTGCTCCTTTATCGAAAGCAGGAAGAATGCTCCATTGGTAGCTTCAGATTGAACCACTGCTTTTAACGTAGTTAAGAGGTCATCAGCGTTATTGCCTTTCGCGTTTGAGCATCATTGGGATAGGCGGTTCCAGGCATTTTCTAAGTTGGAGATATGTTCAGAGATGTTTTTACCAGGTGTGAGTTTGGTGAAGATGTTTTCAAGAAGGACTAGGTTTGTAGACGGTGTGTCTTTGTCAAACCGGTCCCATAGTGACTGCCATGCCTTAGAGGCCAAGTTGTAGCATGTGATATCGGCTGCGTAGCTGCCAGCTGCCTGGTATAGGAAGAACTTCACTAGTTCATTTCGCTTATTCAAGTCCTTGGTCTCTTTTGAGGAGGAGGTTCCTTTGTCTTCAGGATCAGGTTGTTCTATTGAACCATCGACCATATCCCATAGATCGCATGCATTGAATGCCGTTTTCCACATTTGTGCCCATGACTGATAGTGTTACGATTGGTGACTAAGCAAGGCAGGATTTCGCATGACTCATAGTTATGAGTCATAAGGTTGTTATATTTCGCACTATGACTCATTAGAAGTCATGGGATTTCACATGATACACACTTGTGCAATCAGTGTTAGGTTGTAATTGGTTGATTGTGCGCATGACTCACATTTGTGAGTCATATGATGTAATGATTTTCGCACATGACTCACATTATGAGTCATGGGTTCCGCGCATGTGACCATTTTAGGGCACATGACTTATTTTACGAGTTATGATTGGTTGGCACGCGGCGCAGTTGACTCAGAGGAGTCAGCTGATGGATTAAATACTATGACTCACTATGCGTCATAGAGGTTGTGTGACTCATAGGTACGAGTCACCAGGGTTAGGGTTGAGGGAAGAGTGCCTATATAAGGACCTCTAGGCGACTGGTAGTTAGGACTCTTCACGCAACCATCTAAGTTCTTTCCTATACAATTACTTTACCTCTTTACAGTTCCATTCCCTATCGGCGTTGTGCGATAGGAACCATAAGGTTCAGCTATCAAGACAATGTAGGCATAGGCCTAGGAGCAATAGTGGAACTCCGCCTAGTACTACTCGTTGCAATAGTACTCCTACCCTGGTGGCTGAGATTAGCGCCACGCCCCATGCCGGACTACAACAACGGCCCGGTCATATTCATCCAACCCAAAGAGAAGTAGTTACCTGTTGCAGAACCAGCTTACCGTATAGGATCGTAACATTTGGTTGCGTCACCTAAGCATCACCCAACTACAAAACGGCAGACTCTACAGACAACGACATCGACCTTACTGAGGGCGAAATCGATACCTCAACACTTGGCCCGGCACTTGAAGAAGCAATTAGCACCAATCTATCCAGAAGCCAGTCACAAAGAACCACAAGTCCGGTGACCCCTGAGCCGGCCTCACCAACAGGATCTCTGGAACCAGAAACCCCAAGACCAGAAAGCATGTCGGCACCGGGACCAGCAACTGCTGGTGGAGGAGTAGGAAATCAACTAGCAGGATTTACAACTGCACAGTTCCAAGAGATCCTGACTCTGATAAACAACCAGCGAGAAACAACCAACAACCGGATCAAAGTCGAGAAACCCCCTACCTTCTCTGGAACAAGGACCAAACTACGAACCTTCTTAGTGCAATGCCAACTATACTTTGAAGCAACACAAGAAACACGACATACGGAATGTATCACCTACGTCAAGAGCTTATTCAGGGATGCAGCAGCAAGCTGGATAACCCCATTTGCAGAAAGACCCAAGCTGGAGACCTAGACTACATATGAAGATTTCACTACAGCCCTGAAAGACCAGTTTGGGGATGTGGATGCAGAAAATGCAGCTAGGACAAAACTCGACTGCCTGAGGCAAGGCAAGAAACCAGTCACGGAATACTGGAATAACTTTCGCCTCACAGCTACTGAGCCAAATGAGGATGATGGTACACTAAGACGCCAATTCCTTAAAGGAATTAACCGAAGGCTCCAGGACGCATGGGCTGCGGACCACATGGTGGCGGCAAATGTCGATGCACTTGCAGCCTGGGCAATCGAAATCGAAAACCGGATCAACATGATCAAGCACCTTCAAGGAAACAACAGTACCTATTCAACAACAGGAAACGCCCGGGAACAATAACGGAACCTGGAAGTCGGGCAACACTATGCAAACCCGAGGCGACCCAATGGACCTGGATGCTACCAGAAGGCGTCCGCGACTAAACCTCTCACGAGCAGAGTTCACAAGAAGAAGGAACAACAACCTATGCCTAGGATGCGCCAGACCTGGGCACAGATTCAGTAATTGCCGAAATGCAAGAGATGAGAAGGACTATACAGGGCAGTTCAACTGCAAGACCAACAATAATCACTGGAAACCACGAACCAACCTACACGAAATGGAGATCTGAGAAACACCTGAAGAGTCGGGAAACGAAGAAAGTCCCGAGTAAGAGATGGGCTGCGGGACAACAAAACCAAAACCATTGGAATCGGCAACATCTACATGGCACTTACAAACACGGAAACATTGGAACAAGAAAAAGACCATGCCATGGTTAAAATGCGTTTACATGGCAAGGACAAGACAGTAATCATCAACGGCATGATTGACTTGGGTGCTACAGAAAACTTTATTGACAAGGAATTCAGCAACAAATACGGCATACGAACAAAGAAAGCGAAAGAAATACGGGAAATCTACCTTGCGGACGGCTAGCCAAGCGCTATGGGACCAATTACCCATATCGCGGAAGTACCTATGGACATCGGCAGCCATAGGAAAGTGGCTACCTTCCAAATCGCAGATCTACCCAACCATGAGGCAGTGCTAGGGCTGCCATGGTTAACAAGACACAACCCCAAGATCGATTGGGAAAGTAATAAGATTACGTTCGATAGCGAGTTGTGTACCAGAGTCTGCCTTGAAAGCTCGCCAGCAGTGGACTTAGTCCCTGAGTCGGAAGACCTGGAAGAGAACTTGGAGATACAGTTCTCCACGATCCAGGCCAAGGATGTCCAGAACATCAAAATCCAAAGATTGAGCAATACGGCCACACTCCCTACCCAGGGGTCAGCCAAGGCTGTAGGACATGACCTGTATTCAGACGAGAGAATTACGATACCGGCAAAAGAACAAGGAATCATCAAGACCGGGATAGCTATAGGACTACCAGAAGGCACCTATGGGCGGGTGGCTCCGCGCAGCGGATTGGCAGTTAAACACCAGCTTACTGTCAATGCGGGAGTAATTGACGCCGGCTACACAGGTGAAGTCAAGGTGGTCCTGGTCAACCTGGGAAAGGACAGTTACACAGTTGAGCCGGGTGACTGCATCGCACAGTTGATATGCGAAAAGATTGTAATAGGACAATGCGAAGAAGTGGAGCAAGTGGCTTCTACTATGAGAGGCGCAGCAGGGTTTGGAAGTACGGACCACCCAAAACGCAAAAAGATTGAGATCAACGAGATCTCCGCTAAGTCACTCGGCAAGTTCTACTGAAGAGGCGAAGTCACAGCAATCCTCAAGTGGGATTATAAGACGAACGAACCTACCAGGATCGAAAGGATCAATGTCAGCACCGAATGGGCTATCAAGTCCAAGAAAGGACAAGAAAAAGACAAAACCATGAACAATGTGCCAAGGGAATACCACCAGTACCTGGACATGTTCAAGGAAGAGGAAGAAACTCGGCTACCACCCCACCAACCAAAGGTTGACTTGAATATCAACCTCAAAAAAGGAGAAACAGTACCAGCAAGAAAGCTATACCCATTGGGTGAAAAAGAGCTGGAAGAACTAAGAGAATACATCAGGGTCAACAAGAACCGGAGCTGGATTCGAGACTCTTATGCAAACGGGGGATCACCAATCCTGTTTGTTAAGAAGAAAGACGGCAAGCTAAGGCTATGTGTGGACTACCGAGGGCTCAACGAAGTCACCAAACGAGACCGATATCCCCTACCACTGATTGGAGAAGCCCTCGATAGGGTTAGAGGAGCTAAGGTCTTTACTAAACTAGACATCCGAAACACATATCACAACATTAGAATCAAACACGAGGACGAATGGAAAACAACCTTTACCACCAAATACGCCATATACGAATACACGGTCATGCCATTCAGACTCAAAAATGCACCTGCAGCATTTCAGTGATGGGTCAATAGGATTCTCAGCAGGTTTCTGGATATCTGTTGTATCGTGTATTTAGATGATATTCTGATATATTCAGAAAACCTGGAACGACACCGAACCCATGTCAGGATGATTATGGAAGCCTTGAAAAAAGAAGGGCTGACACTGAAGCCATCGAAGTGCGAATTTCACAAGGAACGAACCGAATACCTAGGCTTCATCATCGACAAGGACGGAGTCAGTGTTGATTCTATCAAAACAAAAGCAATATGGGAATGGAAACCACCCAAAAGAAAGAAAGGAATAAAGTGCTTTATGGGATTCTGCAACTTCTATCGATGATTCATAGAAGGGTTTAGTCGTATAGCTAAACCACTCTATCAACTGACGAAGAAGGACTGCAAATAGAACTGGACCGAGAACCAACAAAAAGCATGCGATTAATTGCGCAGGCGACTTACTTCAGCCCCACTACTGGTACACTACGATCCAACCAAGGAAATCATGATAGAGACCGACGCTTCAAAATATGTATGCTTAGGCATTCTATCACAGAAGGGGAGCGATGGAAAATGGAGGCCAGTGGCATACCGGTCAAAAACAATGACGCCCGCGGAATGCAACTACGATATCCACGACAAAGTGCTCTTAGCCATTCTCCAAGTGTTGAAAGAATGGAGAAGATATGCAAAAGGAAGCAGACACCAGGTCCTGGTCCTCACAGACTATAAGAACCTGGTACCATTTACCACGACAAAAGAGCTCAACGACAGACAAATCCGATGGAGCGAGACCCTCAGTCAATACGATATCAAAATACAATACTGACCCGGGAAGGAAGGGGGCAAACCAGATGCCCTTACTAGGAGAGCAGAAGATGTCCCGAAAACGAACGACGAGAGGATCCAACAAAAACAAAGGATCCTACTCCAAAAAGAACAATACTTCGAAGCCATGGAAGTGGTCAAGTTTGTCGCTGAAGATTTTGGCATCCAAGAAGCAAGCACGAAAGACAGACAGATAAGAGCAATCCAGGAAGCGCTGAGGAAAGGAGAGAAAGAAATGAAAGGAGTGGCTCTAGGGGCATGTGAATGGAAGGAAGGATGCCTATAGCATCAAGGAAAGATTTGGGTACCGGAACACGAAGAGATCAGAACCCAAGTCATACGACAAAATCACGATAACCCTGCAGTTGGGCATGGCGGAACCAGCAAAACAACGGAACTACTATCCCGACAATATTATTGGCCAAAGATGCGAGATGACATAAAGAGATATGTTAAGAATTGCGATACATGCTAAAGAACGAAAGCGATAAGGCACGCGCTCTACGGACTACTACAACCGAACGAGGCGCAACACCAACCATGGAAATCGATAGCAATGGACTTCATCACGGACCTGCCGACATCAGACGATTATGAGGCCATCCTGGTGGTCATCGACTGCTTGACAAAAATGAGCCATTTCATACCCTGCAACAAGGATATGAACACCAAAGAATTTGTCAAGATATTCCTACGGGAAATATTCTGACTGCATGGACCACCACAAGATATCATCACCGATAGAGGAACGCTATTTACATCAGACTTGTGGAAAGAGACTACAAAATCCCTTAGAATTGAACGAAGAATGAGCACAGCCTTCCATCCACTAACCGACGGACAAACCGAAAGGACGAACGGAATACTGGAAAAATACCCAAGGGCCTATGTCAACTATCAGCAAGATAACTGGGCGGAATTACTACCAAGAGCGGAATTTGCATACAACAATGGAAAACAGGAAACCATTAAGACCACACCCTTCTACGCAAACTACGGACAACATCCGGAACATGGGGCGATAGGCCACATGATACCAAAGGAAACCACAAAAATGTAAGAGATAGGTCAGCAGCACATTATCCTACGTCAGGAAATGGTCTGTGCACAATTACGACAAAAAGAAAACTACGATCAACACAGAAAACCTGATCCGAATCTCCAGTCAGGCGACATGGTCTGGTTACTGCCAAGGAATATAAGTACCACAAGACCATGCAAGAAGCTGGATTTTAAGAAAATCGGACCATTTAAGATCCTTACGAAGGTGGGCACAAGTGCCTATAAATTGGCCTTGCCCCAACAGATGAAGGTCCACAACACCTTCCACATCTCACTCCTCGAACCATACCAAGTGTAACGGAATCCCATTATGTTTCTACTATCACTACTGACTTGATGTTGGTTATTACTTATTTGGGTTTATA